>VIAB01007553.1:12294-23839 GCA_009801035.1 Oophaga pumilio | reverse complement strand
CAATTTTAGTACAGTTTCCTCTCATGTTACAACTTTTTAGTAAGCCTGACCAGCCATAAAGTTATAGTTACCTACATACTTTTATAGTATCTCTATAGCTATGCTATCCTAACTGATTTTAGGGAGCATTCTATTAGGATGCAATTATCAGATGCTCAAAGGATCCTATTCTATAAAGTAACAATGCAAAAATAGAAAAAGAAACAATGTACAATTTTCCCAGTTCTCCTGTCTTGTCTGTTTTAGCAAACTGTTAAATTACTCTTCCATGAGCAATTCTGGGCCATCTTTTAAGGTTCAATGAATGGATGGCTATTCAATGAATCAGAATATTTCATTAGAAGATTGTATTGTGCCATTTGGCTGTTACTACATCTGTGAATTTATGAATCAATTGAAAATTAGCTGTTATTTTGCTTGTTATTGTGGCATGTCTCTTGACACTCACACTGTGCAATCTGTGCTTACTGTGTAAGGGCTCCTGAACACAAATATCCAAGCCTCTATCACATTGCATAGGGTAAGTCTGGTCTTTTTAACACAGCTTTTTGGCACAAAATGCTTCTAGTTGTATAGAAATTATCAATGGCTATCAGTGTTTGGACAACAGCTTGTGACGCTAGTCATTACTCATTGACAAGCAGTTAGATGGGGAAGTCCAAAGTCAAAAGCAAGAAGGCTATGTCATAAACAGATGGGTGAGGTAAAGGTGTAGTCAGATCACAGTCCGGGGTAAGATTTTCCAAAAAAGGTAACTGATAAGACAAAGGGGCTAAGCAAACGTGTAGTCAAAAGCAAATCCAAGGTCAGGCAACTAAGATCAGAATACTAGAACTCAAAGAAGAGACTGACAGAGTTCAGAGGCAGAAAGCCAGTTAAATAGCCAGGGAAACATTCAGAACAGGAGACACCTGTAGGAAACCCAGCACGCTCTGATTGGTCGACTGGACTGTCACTCATGTTGGGTCAAAATTTTTGGCCAAGGAATTTGGTAACTCCCAATTTATTCTTATATAGGCCCCACTTTATCAAAGTGTTTTTTAAGAAATCTGTTGTAAAACAGTTTTTGTAAGACACAAACTTTTTGCGCAACTTAAGTTTGCACAAAAATGCTGTGACTTTAGTTGTTTTCAAGCAACTTTCTCCCAGCTATGCCAAAATGAACAGAGTTTGGATGAGAATGGGGCAGAACAGTTAGCGTGATGCTACAGCTTGTCTAGTTCATGACAAGCTGTGGCATACCTTACACCAGAAATCTTACTCCAATCCCAGTATGAAGTAATATTTCTCGCAAGTTGCATGGATGTGTACGCCACTTTTCAGGCATAAAGGATTCATTAATGGGTGTACATCTCTTAATAAATTAGGCTCCTCTGACTCCAGCATGCCTTCTGAATAATGTCGATCTTGATGAATCAAGGCCATGGTGTTTCAAGGACTACTGCACACATGATTTTTAGTGTTTTGCATACAGGTAAAAAATTATGCTTCAAACATTTTTCTACAGTGGCGAGAGATGAGCATCAGCAATTTGTGGGGAGAATGAGTTGTCTGCTATTTATCCCTCTAGAATGATGCAGTCATGCTTTCCCATATATAGAAGAGAGACTACAGCACTTTCAGTTTTCACAGATGGGACAAAAAAATTTGGTAATTTTTAATGTACGGAAATCCCAAAAAATATTCTGTTATCCATTACTAGGAAAACAAATGTAATGTTTTTATCATTACTTTTATAGCGTCAGTGTATTCCACATCATTTTACAATTGGGAAAGTAACAATTAATCTAAACAAATGAACAAATTAAGAGTTAATGAGTAGAGTGATATATGAGAAACAGATTGCTTATTTGAATTTCATCCAGTGTTCAGTCTTTTCTTGGTAAAATTAGCTACATAACAATTTGCTGCATATTTAAGTTTGCTGTAAATTTTATCCTATCTAATTTAAAAAGTAGAACCCACAATGAAAGTTCGCAGAATATGTTGATTTGCTGAAGATTTAAATTCTGCAATGCAGGTCACTTTCCATACAGATTTTTAGATTTTTTTATGTTCTAATTTGGAATATCTCATCTGCTTTGCTGGTTCTGCAATACACTGTGGATTTTCCACCCTCAAAACCTTCTCTTAAAATATCAATGAATCTAAGAAAGTAAAATGGCTGAAAGTCCACTCAAATGAAATCATATAAAGAGAAAACAGGAGTGAGCTCAAGACTGAACCATGTGGACCCTGGTAAAGAGAAAAAATGAAAAGGACTGGAATTACCACTAGATAGTATTAGGAATACTTTATCAACATCTTAATACCATATTTAATGTTGCATGTATTAGCCATAAATGCTAAACGTGTTTAAAAACAATTTTAACATTCCTTGATCTACCTGCCTGTGATCTAGTACAAGGACTGCTATCAATCAACGCCACTGCCAAGGGTGGAGCTTGTGCACAGCAGTGTTAACTGATATCTTGGAGTGTGTGGGGAAAGTATAGAAAATAAAAAGCTGCACTCTGGAATGTTTAGAATGGTACATCTAGAAAATTGGAACTGCATTACTGCCATAGAACATTGGTTAAGTGCTATATTATGTACATGTGGAATTTTGGAAACTTGGAAATGCAACATTGATATAGAAAAATTTACAGTAAAAAAGTAGGTACTTAGCACATAAATTGGCCAATGTAAATGAGCCCAACTGCAATATCAATGCGTACCTTATAGTTGGGTCCCTGTCCTGATAAGATACCTCTCTTGGACCAAAAAGCCTACAATATATGGGGTAGAAAGGAACCAGCTAGTTAAAACCACCTGAATCTGATGGAATTGGGCATGGGAGTGCATGGGAGTGCACATGTCACATGAGTTTGCTACAAAGAGAAAAAACTGACCAGCACATCCCAACTAGTGTGAATAGGTGCCAACTGACATAACAATTCAAAGAAAATATAAAGCTATACTCTGTAATTTAGAAAATTGGAACTGCATTACTGTCATAGAACATTGGTTAAGTGCTATATTATGTACATGTGGAATTTTGGAAAATTAGAAATGCAATATTGCTATAGGAAAAATTACAGTAAAAAGAAGGTACTTAGCACATAAATTGGCCAATGTATAGGAGCCCAACTGCAATGTCAATGCGTACCTTATAGTTGGGTCCCTGGCCTGATAAGACACCTCTCTTGGACTAAAAAGCCATGGACTAGAATGCAGTTACAGTATGCAAAAAAAAATATTAATAAATTGGAGGCCATTGCCCATGAGGAATGGACTCAGATTCCTCTGGAACACTGCCAGAAGCTGATGTCTAGCTAAGCATCACATTTACAGCAGGTGATAACAGCTAAAGGGTGCACTAAAAACACTTGTCATGAAGAGGTAAAAAAATTCTGAAACTGCAATAGTGGATAAAAGTGGCATTTTGTATTGAATTTAGAAAAAAACATATTTCTATGTCTTGAGATTTTTAAATTCCTCTTGCATTATCGTAATATTGTAGAGATGAGGGGATCTTTTGAAATTTGAATTTGTCCACTTAATTAAATTGTCCCCAAAAATTTGATTTGGGGTTAGTGGAGAGACGGAGAGTGAAAACTCCTATGACCACTATACAGGAGAGAGAACCCCACTGACCATAAGAGCTTACACTCTTCAGGAGAGAGATGATCCCTCTGACCATAAGAGTTTACACTTACCAAGTGACTCTGATGATGGAAATCTACTCTGCCATACAAACTCTTCTCTGCTGGGAACCTCTGATGTGTTATCACCCAGGTACGGACCACCACTGTACAAGCTATGATGATCTGTTTGATGTTACAGCTGCAGGGCATTATTGGGAACCCCGTGCGATCAAGGGAAACGACATAAGCCCATTTTCTGATGCTATAGCAGTATGGGAAATAGTGGCGAGCCAGTTTTTTTTGCAAACTGTAAATCGAATTTCAAACTGTTCACAAAGTGGGTATCCTATCAATATAAAAGCCCATAGAATAAAATTATGAATATTTCTATTAACAATTTGTTATTAGTAATCAGTAAATTACATCAGTTTTGTATGCATTAAATTTTTTGCTCTATATTTATAACATTAAATAGTGCCTAAAAGCATGATATTCCCACAAAAAATGCCTCCTGCAGCTACTAGACTGCAAAGTGAAACATGACTGTCCAAATGTAAAAGCCCTTCTTACGTACCACCTTCCATAAAAATAATACTATATTGTTCTAGTCATAGATTATTTTGTTGGTAGTTTCAATAACAACCCTGCAGATGATTATTGACAGGTGATATTCTATTTATTTCCAGGAATATAAAGTCCTCAAATTCAAAATATCCTTTAAAAAATCAAGAAGTCTTTATCTGTTAAAACAGCTGAGAGATCCTTAAGTAAAATATCTAATTATAGACTTACGTGAAATTGCTGTCATAAATCAAGTGTATCACTATTCCTCCGGGAGATTCTTGCCCTGTAGAAAATGAGAAAAAGTTATTGCTTAAATGATTGTTCTCTAATCTACATTTTACGGGTATGAGTGGCATGGTGACATGTGAGTATAAAACTGCTGATTAAGGTAATGTTTAGACGTAGATAAAGTAGAAATATATATGTATAGAGTAATAGATAGATAGATACTGTCTGTAATCATGATCCTTGAATAGTAAGAATTTCTTAAAGATGGTATCCTGAACAAAAAAACGACTGTCTTGTATTATTTCAATTTTGGATTTTCCTTTGGTTACCTTTGTACATGGTGCCCCGGCACTGATCTTATATTGATGGCCATTAATTGTATAGAACTGATCAGTACATGTTTCCAGTGCTTAACTACAGTGTTCTTTATCTCTGCACATAGAAAAAAATAGGATAACCACTCATATATTAAGAAATGTCTTTTTTAACAGTGAAAGGATAATCTCACCTAAATATGTAAAAAGTGGAAAAGAAACATGTAAAAAAGAAATTTCAAAAAAGATCGCTATCAGATTTACCTGATATTTACGTTGCCTTTTATTTACTGTCCAAATAAACTCGGTCACGAGATTTCCAACAAGCTTGTTAATTAAAACATGTGATGTACAATTGTAAAACTTTATAAAAACATTGCGTTATTTTATTTCCGAGCATTTTTCAACTTGTCTGTTCTTGTCTTCAATTTGATAAATATGGCTGTTACTATTTCGTCAGTACATTTCACAGTAACTTGTCAACTTTAGTAAATTGTCTTTAATTGCCTAGCGGGGACTGGAGCAGCAATGTTCTCTGTTATTATGGTATTGATTTTCAATAGGTTTTTCTATTGTGTTGCTGTAATAACCTTCTCTCTGGGCTCAGAAGGTCTGTTGTTCATCCTGAAGGATGCTCCATGTTAAAGTGTTCAGACTTTAGTATGTTCACTTAGTCCTACTGGTGACCTCTTAACCATAATTAGAGTTTTCATACCTTCGACGATGAAGTCAGATACAGGCACATCAAACATGTGTTCCTTTATCAAATTATCTGCTGTAGTGGAGCATCTGTAGTGGAGTCTACCTTAGTAGTTATTTAATGTCCTTCATCCTTCTTACAAATTAACAGATATCTTTTGAATCTTCTAAGGAATGCTTTTCACTTTTTTATTATTCAATAATATACAGTATTAAATATATTAAATTTTGACTTTGTGTCTTAGGTGAAAATGTGCTTATTTCCTATAGATGTACGGTAATCTACAGTCTTAGACCCCTGAAGAAGCTACAACAGTTATATGCATGGAGAATTCCGCTGCACTGCTATGGGGTCATATGAATCTTTGTGGTATCTTTCTGTCACATGTTTGGATATTTTGGGTTTTCCTTGTATGCATTATAATTAGATGTCACATTATTTATGATTAATGCACTAAACACTTTATGAATAATGTTATTCTGCTAGTTGATTTAATTGATTGTGACACATTGAAATTATATGAACTGTGCATGGTAATATTTTATGTGTATTTTAGAAAAGCTTTGCATGACACTTAGTATACTTTATTAGTGTTACATGTTGCAGAGAGAACAACTTCATTGTTTAATAGACCTTGGATATATATCTGCTTTAATTCTTTCATCATTGCCAGTGGATTATTAAATAAATTTCTGGAAGTCATTTTCAGGTTGAAGCAGAAGAGTGTTAGGCCACATTGAAAGATATTGCTATTGTTTGATCTGTCCCTGATCAAAGGTAGGGTTGTAGAAGAATTGGGATCGCAGGAAAAGAAACTTGTGGGTTTGGGTTTGGAAGACTCAGAAAGCTGGCTTGACATGAGGAGAAGGGAGAATTTATCCCCATTTCTTCCAATTCCACATGTTACTTCATTTTGTGGGTCTGCAGTAGCCAATTTCTTCAGCCTTAAAAGGGGTTGTAACTTTCACAACCTCTTAAGGTGAGCATAATCTGCTTTCTATTTTTCTTTTTTAGCCACGCTAAACCCTACAGCTCTCAAAATCTTTCCAATTTCTATTATAATCCAGCAAAAAAACTTAACAGACACCAACAAATCACAGACAGGAAAAGTTATTTGTGAACGAAAGTCTCATAATATTTTGTTGGGAAAGTTTGAAAGAGGAAAGAGTGGTCAACAGCAGCAGCAAAGAGTGGCCATGGGCGCGAGGTGTGCCCCGGCGTTGGCAAATCTTTTTCTCGATTGGTGGGCGGCTACGGTGGTGTTTTCATCTGTGTGGTTCAAGAATCATGTTCCGTGTGGTTCAAGAATCAAGTTCGATACTGGTCACGCTTTATCGATGATATTTTTTTCATATGGTTGGGGACTGTGGAGGAGTGCCGGGCTTTTATTGATGACTTGAATAGGAACACCTTGAATATTATTCTTACTCATCATATGTCTGCTTCCCTGGTTACATTTTTGGATTTGAATGTTTTTTTCCGGTGATGGTATTATTCATACCACCCTTTCCGCAAACCTACGGCCACCAATAGCCTCCTTAATTATCACAGCTTTCACCCGCTGCATACAAAAAGAGGTGTTCCAACTGGTCAATTCTTTAGGATCAGAAGAAATTGTTCCTCTAATGCCAATTTTTATAGCGAGGCATCCGGTCTCAGGAACCGTTTTAAGAGTAGGGGTTACCTGCGTAAAACTATATCTGCGGCTTACCAGCGAGCCAAGAGTAAAACCCAGGGTTCTCTATTGGTCCCTAGGACTAAGGTAAAAGATGACACTCCGTGTTTTATTTCGAGGTTTAATACTCATTGGAACCAGATCAGAGGCATTCTACAAAAACACTGGGACATTCTTACTACGGATCTGTAGACTTCCAGTGTTGTTAGTGACCGGCCCCTGTTGACTGCCAGACGTGCGTCCAATTTGAAAGATCTGCTTACGAGGAGCCATTACACCAGGCAGACAGTTCACTTGAATCGTGGGGTGACTCTAAGGGGCTCATGTCCCTGCGGTAACTGCTGTATTTGCCCACATATGTATCCAGCCAATGGTATTTTCATCAATCCCTTGAATGGCACCAGGCATAGGCTAATGGACTATATTAACTGTTAAACCAACTGTGTAGTTTATGCTTTGGTTTGTCGTTGTTCCCAGGTTTATGTGGGCCAAACATTCCAGGAGCTGCGGCGGAGAATTCAGAAGCACTTTTCGACCATCAACTTGGCATCATCAGATCTTTCCAAAGGAAAGACCTTAACTTCTGTGGAGTCTCACTTCCTTACTTATCACTCGGGTAAGACCACCAATACCCGGGTAGTAGGGTTGGAAGGGATCAGGGTCTCAAATAGGGGTGGTTGTCCCAAGAGGCTTTTATTACAAACGGAGTCTCGTTGGATTTTTAACTTGAGTTCTACTGCCCCAACAGGTCTAAATGAAGAGCTTCTGTTCACTGGATACCTGGGATAATCGATCTATGGCTACATATGCTTTTTTGGTTTGGAAGCACCAGTTGGTTGGATATCCTTGTGGAACATCTATATGACTACCTGGAATACATTGAAGTTTCGTATCATTCGCTTTGATCAAATATTCTGCATTGTCCATCTTTTCCTGGATTTCATTACTGGATTTGGAGGCTTTCTTGGATGAGATTTTATTAAAGACTTGATCCTATCTTTGACCTGGATTCCCTTATGGAACACATATGGGGTTTATTAGACATTTTTGATATTATGGATGGGTTGGGGTCACTCCTCCTCTCCTTTTAGACATTAGTTGTCTGCTTTATATGGGTGGGTTCTATGGAATATTGGGCTAATTGTATTCTTTGATTCATAGGTATACCTGTTGTGAATATGCTGGAGCCGGCTTCTGAGATGGGGCTCCCTCCGGTGGTTGCTGAGGGTAATGAACTGATTACTGAATGGCCTTCAGCTGGCACTGAATGGTAGGATATAAGTGGCCTGAGTTCCCAGCAGCCTTGCCGGTTATCAATTGTTCCTTCTGGTCTTGCTTGAAGCACTGCTAGTTTCCTGCTCTCCTTCAGATAAGTGTTTGCTGTTTTTTTTTTCTCTTTTTGATTTTCTCTGCTGGTTTGCTGCCTGCAGTTGACTGCAGCCTGTCCCCTTTTGGGGGTCTGGCGCTGCAAATGTGCTCCGTTTGTGTCTGCACTTTTGCTTTACTCTTTTGTTACTTTTTATTTGCTGAATAGCGTTTTGTTACACCAGAGATCTGATTTAGGTGGATGAGATCGTGTGATCTCAGATTTTTTGGCAATCAGAAGTGTTGGTATTTTTTGTTAGGGTTTTGTTGGATTGCAGTCAGAATTCTTTCCTGTACTTTTCTGTCTAGACAGATTGGGCCCCAGCATTTGGTCATTCTATTTTCTGTCTGTGTCCGTGCTTTCTTCTTGTCTAACCGCCATTACATGTTTGGGGGCTTCCTATTTTCTTTGGGGATCTGCTCCAGGGCAGATAGCTTTCATCTTTCTGCCTTTAGGTGTAGTTATCTCTCAGGCTGTGACGAGGCGTCTAGGATTACCGTAGGAATGCTCCACGGCTACCTCTACTTGTGTGGTTAGTTCAGGTTACTGCAATCCAATAGGTTCCAGCCTCTCTGGTGTATTACCGCTGTTGCTATTTTTTGCTATTTCTCCTCAGTTACCGAAACATAACATATACCATTTTGATGTATTAAATATTTTGTCCTTTTTAGACTGTTTTCAGTATGGGGATTTTCATGATTAGGGGTTTCCCTAATAACCTGGCCCCTTTGGAGACTATCACCTGTATGGACATTCTTTATTATAATTGTGGTATATTTCCATACACATTCCTATACCTCATTGATTTTCCATGGCTATGTGTTGCTCAGAAACCTTCTTAGCCTTGTATTTTATTGAAAAGCTTTGACAATCGCCTGGCATAATTAGTTTGGGGCCTTTTTGGGTTACTTCTTGGCCTCCATGTCTTTACCAGGGCTTACTCTATCATTTGCCATAATTCTTATGGTTGGGTCCTTCATTGGTCATATTTCAACTTTTATTTGGGAATTTTTATATCCCATTGTGCTTTGGTGAATTTTTTGTCCTATAATTTTTATGTCACTATCTTTATATGACCTTATCTTCACATTTCATCATATTCATGAACAGTGATTTTCTATGTCGAATTTCCTATCTTGGCTCATGGGTTTATCACTCCTTTTTTTCCCCTTTTCCCTTCCCCCTTCCCCTCCCTTTGAATTTTGAGGATTTGATATTACTTATTTCATATTTATATGTAGTGGCAACCATGTGTCCCTTGAACCATATTGTGTTTTTCTCAATAAAAAATTATATTATTGCTTTATCACCTGTTTTTTCATGTCTTCCTTATTATGGGTTATGTGTGTGGATGACAATTGGGTTGATTGCTGATTGTATGTGGTTGCCCTTGTGTGGTCTCCCCATGTGTCTATTTTTGGTCTCCTGGGAGCTGCGCTTATCATTTCTTTCATTCCCATCTTTGAGGCTGGGCACATACGCTTTACTAGATATACTGATCTATTGTTCAGTGAGGAGTGTGGGTCAGCGCACGCACCATGCGTTCCACTGAACACAGGCGCAGTGTGCCCTGTGTTGCAGAGACGTCTGCTCACAGTCCTCTGCAGTACCGCCAATGTCCATTTTGACTGTGATCACATGGCTCACACCTGCAGGTCCTTCTTGAATGGATTACCGAGGTATTTATATCTTATTTGGCAACACTATTGTCACCTTCCCTGACGAAGCCGTACTTGTTACGGCAAAATGCGTGGGGCCACCTTTTGGGTCTCTGTCCTGTGTCCTGCCTGTTTACCCATCTCTTTATTATGAGGGTCTCTTCAGGGTAATTATTCCATGCTTTGTTTGAGCTAGGGCGATAGGCTTGGACTTGTCACAAGTCCTGCCTGAACTTGTTGCTTGCCCTATTCCTATGCCCTAATTTTTATTTCTATTATTGGTGTCCTCTATATATATAATTATTTTTACGCATTGTGTCCATACAGGGTCTCCAATTATATGTGTATAGTGATTAATTTGCATGATACATGCTTTTGCATGGTATACATTGTATTATACTGTATGTATTGCCCTATTTCTTTGTTTTTGGCTGGTTTCTGGGATGGGTTTCACCACTTGTTTTAATGATGTTTTTACTGTACACTATGTTTTTGTGTGCCAATAAAGGTTATTGTATTTTGACACATACTTTGGTGTAGTGTGCATATATACGGTAGTGCTTTTCTTCTTTCCTTCTCTTGCATTTTTTCTACCGATTTGCACCTCCCTTTACCATATAGATATTTAGGGCGCCCAATTTTCTTTATATATGAGCAGCAGCAGCAGCAGCAGCAAAGAAGTCAAGAAGGAGGAGCACAGGGTAATATTGGGAAGCAATGATATATAGTAGATTGGATCATGAGCCAGATGTGGGAGAATAGTTTAACTCTTTCCAACATGGTGATTTTCTGTTTTTTTTTTAACTCCCTTGTTTTTACCTCCTTTTGCCAAAACTTGTTCATTGTTTCTTCATCAAAGCCATAAGAGGACTTGTTTTTTGTGGACAAGTTGTAGTTTTGAATGGCACCATATATTTTACCACTCAATGTACTGGATAATCTGAAACACAATTCCACCTATGTTAAAATTGAGAAAAAAAAAGCAATTTCACATTTTTGTTTGTATGGTATTCATTGTATGGTAAAAGTGGTAAAAATGACTTCTCAACACACTTCTTCAGGCAAGTATGATCATACTGATGGCAAACAGATGTAGATTTTTTCTAAGTGTTAAAAAGAAATTTTGGAAATTTGTAAAAAAATAAAAACATCTTGTGTGTCATCATAACGTTTTCATTTTTGGACAATAGAGCTGTGTGTGCTCTTGTTTTTTTATGATTAGCTGATATTTTTGTTGATACCATTTTGAGATAGCTAAGAAGTTTCTTATTGTGTTTTTTACAAATTTGTCATGACTAAAAATACACAATACTGGCATTTAATTTTTTTTCTTCTTACGTCATTTACTAGGTAAATTAATTTTATATGGTAAAACCAAATATGTTTATTTTTATTTTTTTAATTCCTTTAACTT
>VIAB01007552.1:10225-44915 GCA_009801035.1 Oophaga pumilio | reverse complement strand
TGCGCTCAAGAGCCGCCAACCTACCCTCCAGATGCTGGATGTATCACTGTAGACGCTGTTCATCCGCCATTTTATTAGCCAGACCCTGGCGCTAGTATTATGTTAAGGGCCTGCGGAACGCACCTAATAGATATTATAGAGAGGTGCGTTCACAGCCTGGGGTCCACCGTGCAGGCAGAGCCTGCTGCTAGTAAGATGGTGCAATAAGCGGTATGAGCGAACTCTCTTATCCCGCAGAGTCACAGATGTGAACGCCATAGCACTATATGGCGATATGAGCGAACGCTGTTATTCCACAGAGCCGCTAAACTAAAAGGCTGTGGCGCTATATGGCGATATAAGCGGACTCTGTTACTTCACAGAGCCGCTGTAATAGCATCTGTGTCCTGTTAGCCTCACAGGAGACACAGATGATTGCTAAGCGTATTGCATTCTGTGGTCATGCAATCAGAACACAAGCAACATCTACTCACCGGAGTAGCCGATATTCTAATGGCATCTTTCAGCCGAGCCCTGAACATGTGCATACAATCTCCTCACCGGAAGTGCCGGTATTCTAATGGCGTTTTTTAGCCAAGACCTAACCACATGTGTACATGACCACACTGGCACAAAGCATGTAACAAGTTTGATACTAGCGCACGGCCATGCGGTCATGCAAGCTTTTTATAGCAGCAACAACTGCAGAACCTTCCAGAAAGGACCAATGGAAGCCTGCCTCAGAACTTGAGCAGCTTCAGGACCTTCCTGGAGGACCAATGGGAGTCGCTGCAGTGCCAGAGCATGTGACCCCTGATCTCCAATGGGATCTAACCCTGGGCATGCTCAGAAGAAAAAACACAGGACTTAGTCCCAAATACATCTGCTCGCCGCTGACCTGCACTGGTTATAATAGCAGGACCTTGAGAGGCAGCAGTCATCCTCTGCACAGTATTAGACTGGGCGAGATACTGGCACGACGTCTCTGCTGAGCAGGCTCCACCACGGCAGGAGAAGGATGGGGGACAGCAGCGGGAATGGATCGAGATTCCCCTTGTGCAGAAGCGGGAACTCGACCCCTAACACACGGTCCAGAAAGCTGGCGGGGGAGGGAGAACGGGGTAGCGGCAGCAGGAGCTGGTGGCACAGTGACAGCTTAAGCTACAGCCGCCGGCTTCTTGAAGACAACATACTCGCCCTCCTTGCGCGATCCCTGCATCTCTAATGGTCTCAGCGCTGATATCTTCTTACTGTGTAGAGCAGTCATGTAGTAGCGCTCATTAAAGTCATGAATATGCACGCATCTTCACTCCCTTAGGCATGGAGCGCATATTCATGACCTTAATGAGCGGTACCATGTGACCGCTCGGCACAAAAAGAAGATACCGGCGTCGAGATCATCGGAGGTGCAGCGAGCGAGGAGTGTGAGGAGGGTGTGTGTGTGTGTGCGTGTGTGTGTGCTTGTGTGTGAGCCATGCATACTAGAATGGGTGTGAGCAAAGCCATGTATATTAGGATGGGTGTGAGCAGAGCCATGCATACTAGGATGGTGGAATGAGCAGAGCCATGCATACTAGGATGGGGGATGAGCATAGCCATGCATATTAGTATGGGGGTTGAGCAGAGCCATGCATACTAGGATTGGGTGAGAAGAGCCATGCATACTAGGATGGGGAGATGATCAGACCCATGCATACTAGGATGAGGGGGTGAGCAGAGCCATACATACTATGATGGGGGGTGAGCAGAGCCATGCATACTAGGATGGGGTGAGCAGAGCCATGCATACTAGGATGGGGGGATGAGCAAAGCCATGCATACTAGGATGGGGGTGAGCAGAGCCATGCATACTAGGATGGGAGGTGAGCAGAGCCATGCAAACTAGGATGGCGGTGAGCAGAACCATGCATACTAGGATGGGGGATGAGCAGAGCCATGAATACTAGGATGGGGTAAGCAGAGCCATGCATACTAGGATGGAAGAATGAGTAGAGCAATGCACACTAGGATGGGGGTGAGCAGAGCCATGCATACTAGGATGGGGGGTGAGCAGACCCATGCATACTAGGATAAGGGGGTGAGCAGGGCCATGCATACTAGGATGGGGGTGAGCTGAGCCATGCATACTAGGATGGGGGGTGAGCAGGGCCATGAATACTAGGATGGGGGTGACCTGAGCCATGAATACTAGGATGGGGATTAGCAGAGCCATGCATACTAGGATGGGGAATGTGCAGACACATGCATACTAGGATGAGGGGGTGAGCAGAGCCATGAATACTAGGATGGGGTTGAGTTGAGGCATGCATACTAAGGTGGGGGTGAGTAAACCCATGCATACTAGGATGGGAGGTGAGCAGAGCCATGCATACTAGGATGGCGGTGAGCAGAGCCATGCATACTAGGATGGGGATGAGCAGAGCCATGAATACTAGGATGGGGTAAGCAGAGCCATGCATACTAGGATGGAAGGATGAGTAGAGCAATGCACACTAGGATGGGGGGTGAGCAGACCCATGCATACTAGGATGAGGGGGTGAGCAGGGCCATGCATACTAGGATGGGGGTGAGCTGAGCCATGCATACTAGGATGGGGGGTGAGCAGAGCCATGAATACTAGGATGGGGGTGACCTGAGCCATGAATACTAGGATTAGCAGACCCATGCATACTAGGATGGGGGGTGTGCAGACACATGCATACTAGGATGAGGGGGTGAGCAGAGCCATGAATACTAGGATGGTGGTGAGTTGAGGCATGCATACTAAGGTGGGGGGTGAGTAGACCCATGCATACTAGGATGGGAGGTGAGCAGAGCCATGCATACTAGGATGGCGGTGAGCAAAGCCATGCATACTAGGATGGGGATGAGCAGAGCCATGTATACTAGGATGGGTTGAGCAGAGCCATGCATACTAGGATGGGAGGATGAGTAGAGCAATGCACACTAGGATGGGGGGTGAGCAGAGCCATGCATACTAGGATGGGGGGTGAGCAGGGTCATGCATACTAGGATGGGGGTGAGCTGAGCCATGCATATTAGGATGGGCGGTGAGCAGACCCATGCATACTAGGATGGGGGGTGACCTGAGCCATGAATACAATGATGGTGATGAGCTGAGCCATGCATGCTAGGATGGGGGTGAGCAGAGCCATGCATACTAGGATGGGGGTGAGCAGAGCCATGCATACTAGGATGGGGTGGTGAGCTGAGCCATGCATACTAGGATGGGGGGACCAGGGGAGCCATACATACAATAGTGGGATCCACACATAGCAGGACAGGACGGGGGGAGCCACACATGCCAGGACAGGGACGAGGGGAAAGTACATACCCGGCTTATACTTGAGTCAATAAGCTTATCCCGTTTTCTGTGGCAAAATTAGGTGCCTCGGCTTATACTGTCTGCTTATACTCGAGTATATACAGTATATTGTGTGATATAACTCTGATTTAATGGCATAAAAATTCAATTTAGATAATTTTCAAAATTTTCACCAAATTTCCATTTTTTTTCACAAATAAACGCAAGTCATATCAAAGAAATTTTACCACTATCAAGTACAATTCATCAAGAAAATAGAAATCTCAGAATCGTTGGGATCCATTGGCGTGCTCCAGAGTTATTATCACATAAATTGACATTGGTCAGAATTGTAAAATTTGGCCCAGTCATGAAGGCGAAAACAGGCTCTGGGGTGAAGGGGTTAACAATCTTTTTGTGTAAGTATTCCAACATTCTCAGAGCTTTCTCATGACCAAAAACACTTTGCGTAAAAGTATAAAAGTAGTAGCTGGCTGGAGCTCTAATACAGAGAAAACTATTTTATCTTACTGCATTGCAATAAAATTCCCATGGTTTGTATTTCTGGTAGGTATCTAGCACTTTGTGTAATGTGAGAAACAGATTATGGCTGCAATTGAAAAAATTACTGGGCCTGACATCTCAATCTAAACTTGCCTGCATCATTGGAAAATCTAAAAATTACTGAATTACTTTATAAATGGGTTAAAATAGCTGAAGCACTTTTAGCCTAATGCCCATGTGTGCTGGCATACTTTTCATCCCGCATACATTATTTTTTCATATTAAAATAAAATTGCTAAATGCCATAATAATGGTAAGAGACACCAAATATGTAGAAATTCTCCAGAGAACATTTAATCACAGTGAGAATCACAGCATGGGAGGCATAATAAAATGGAGGCTACATTCATACAATTATAACTAAGTAAAGCAAAATGAATTCATCAGAAAGTATGAATATTTACGTTACATCTATTGTGATATTAACATTATGATGAAATTGTTATAATCTGATTTCTTAAGATGATATATAACACTCACGATATCATGCTTAAACTATACAATATTTTGTGTTGAGTCATAGAAGTATATTCTGGAAAATTATAAGCAGCTAAGTATACCTCCAGGAATCCTTGGCCTCCTATTGTGGCACATTGTTTAAAAAGTATTCTTCTACTATAAAAATGCTGAAATCTAAGAATAATATTCAACTAATAAAAACTGAATATGTTGCTGTTACCCAGAGATGAGAGAATATCTCAATGTTTGGTTCGGATCACGATTACCAAATTTGCAATATTCGCCGATTAATTTGTTGAATATTTACCGTACATATCCAAATGCCATTCATCTCAATGGTAGGCAAAAACAAACGCATGCATAGCACCTTATAACGGCCTCAAATGCTGTCAAAGCACATCAAATGAGGGACAGTGGCTTCAATTCACACACAGTACAAATTGCAGCAATCAGCCAGGCATGAGGTATAGGGGTATGGGACAGCATTTACAGCTTTCAATTGAATCTCACAGTAAGACGAGGTGGGTGAAGGATCGGTGTAGGCCTCCTGTGCTGGGAGCCCTGATACCACATGCAAAAGCTCAACCTGCTTTCATACTCAGCCACACTCAGGTGGCACAAATATCATATAAGTTTCGTAGACTTCTATTGTCAGAAAAATCTAAGGATAGTAACAGTGTAGTTGAGTCCAAGATAGTGGAGGCCTAACCATCCTACTGCTACAGGCAACACGCATGAAGGATACCCAACCAGGAGTGTTCACATTTCCAAAAATTACCCCAAAGTAGCATCAATTTTAGCGCAGTATGCATATAATTTAATAGAGACGTGAGGTCTTCCACCACACCCAATCCAGCAGATGGACACCCAACAAGGAGTGTTCATATTTTAACATATGTGGGCCTTACACCACAATTTCACAAGAGTAAAAAAATTGTATAATAGAGAAAATAGGGTCTTCCATTACACTCCATCCAACAGATGGACACCCAACCATGAGTGTTCACATTTAAATATATGAGGGCCTTACACTGCAGTAGTGGCATCAATTTCACAAGAGTAGAAATAGTATAATAGAGACAGACGGGTCTTCCACTACACCCAATCCATCAGATAGACACACAACCAGGAGTGTTCACATTTCCAAAAATTACTGTCAGACACCACAAATGTGGCATCAATTTTACCACAGTAGAAATAGTATAATAGGGACTGACAGGTCTTCCACTACACCCAATACAGCAGATGGACACCCAACCAGGATTGTTCAGATTTAAACAAACGATGGCCTTACGCCACAGAAGTGGCATCAATTCCACCACAGTTGAAATAGTATATTAGGAATCGAGAGGTCTTCCACTACATCCAATCCAGCAGATGGACACCCAGTCAGGAGTGTTCACATTTCCAAAAATTATTGGCAGACACCACAAAAATGGTATCAATTTCAGCACGTATAAATAGTGTAATAGAGACCGACAGGTCTTCCACTACACCCAAACCAGCAGATGGACACACAACCTGAAGTTTTCACATTTTGAAAAATGAGGGCCTGACACCACTGAAGTGGAATAACTGTCACGAGAATAGAAATCGTATAATTGGAACCAACACGACTTCCACTACAGCTAACCCAGTAGATGTAGTCCAACCATGACTGTTTACATTACCACAAACTTTTGTTAACATTAGCAGCAGCCACAGCAGGCACAAAAGCTATACTAAAGATATCACAAAGTGCAGTTATATGACATTAATGCATCACAGTAAAAAATGCAATATCAACTATTCTGCACAGTATGCGATTGTGGTGCAAATGTCCTCGGAGATCCATGACTTGTTCATCTTGATGAAAGTTAGGCGGTCTACACTTTCAGGGAACATCAGGCTGCACTTATCCATCAGGACAACACCAGCAGCGCTGTAGACACGTTCTGAGAGAATGCTGGCTGCCAGGCACGATAAAACCTCCAATGAGTGTGAGGTGAGCTCAGGCCACTTATCCATTTTGGAAGACCAAAATGTGAAAGGGTCCAAACCCTCCCTGATGATATTGATATTCAGTTCTAGATACTCCCTCACCATCCTCTCCATTTGTTCACTAGGTATAAGTCTTGGACTCTGTTGTGCTGGTGCACGAGTTGGTCTAAAAAAAGTGTCAAACGACTCACAGAAATTGCTTCTTCCACTTCTACCACTGCTGCTGCTCCTGTGGCTAATGTTTTGGTATTGAAGAATTGATGTGCCGAAGGTTGGAAGTCTAGAGCTGCGATGCGAACTGTGTGCTTCACTGCTGTCTTGGGGAAAAGCTCTCTTAAGGTGGTGTAAAAGCGTGTTTCAATACGCCAGCATTTGCAGGTCCCTTTCCAGGGTGTAAAGCATCTGACAAAATTTGTTTTTTTAATGTGGATCTAACAGAGTGGCAACCTGTAGTCAGCAGTATTCCTAATCATAACTATATGGTGATCATGTTGCAGATAGTGCAGCAAGAAGGCACTCACAAGACAGGCTCTAACATGAGGTCCAAGCCCATGCTGTGCTGGTGGCTGTGTAACAATGAGGCTCGTTTCCTCCTTCCTCTCCCATCAACCACAAACAGAGAGGGGAGGATTATTCTCTTCATCTGACACTTGTTCGCCCATCACCTCTTCCTCCTCCATTTGTTCCTTGGATCTTGCACCTTCAATAACAGTTTGTCTGTTATCACCAGCCCTCCTCAATCGCAGTAATCCACCCTCCCTTGGCACTCGCCTTTGTGACAACAGTCTTGAACTTAGAGACAATGTTATCCCTTCCGCATCCTCCTATGCATCCTCCTCTTCTTCTGGGATCACCATCTCCTCCCGCAGGCTATTCAAAGTTTGCGCCAGCATATAGATGATCGGAATAGTGATGCTGATGATGGCGTCGTCAGTGCTAGCCATCTTAGTAGCCATTTCTAAACTGTGTAGAAGGGTGCAGATGTCCTTAGTCTGTGCCCAATCTGTAATTGTGGTATGCTCCACGTCCGTACTTCGTTGGCCCAGGCTATACGACATGACATACTGCATCAGGGCTATTTGCTGCTGCCAGAGTCTCTGCAACATGTGCAGAGTGAAATTCCACTGTCGGCACATCGCATATAAATCTATTAATTGGCATGAACAAAGACCTCTGTATCAATGCCACTGGATCAGGCCTCTTTAACACACTACAATAGATGCTGCAAACTATTTGAAAGTCAGGTCCCCTACTGTATGACAACTAGGAACAGAATAATTTTTTTGTGGCTTCTGTATCAGTCCTCTATAACACACTAGATGCTACAAACTATTTGAAAGTCAGGTCCCCTACTTTATGACACTACGAACAGAAGAGTTTTTCTGTGGCCTATGAATCAGGCCTCTATAACACACCAGTTGCTACAAACTATTTGAAAGTCATTTCTCCTACTGTATGACACTAGGAACAGAAGGATTTATGGTGGCCTCTGGATCATGCCTCTACAACTTAATTTCAACTCAACAAAGTGACAAAGTGTGATTTGTTGGGTTGTCTAACTATTTGCAACTGAAAAATCATAAATTTTTTAATGTGCCTTTGGTCTGCACTCAGTTTCAAATCACAACAGCACAAAATAACAAGGTTATTTCACAATTAGCTACTGAAATAATTTAACAGCCACACTGGATACTAGCTAGCTACACTATCTGACTGATATTCAACCACGTAACTAACTAGCTATAATTTGGGATACAGCAGGCTTTTTCACATTTAGCTAATGAAAAAATATTATTTAGAATGCTATACTCGTGCATGAAGCACAATAGAAGCAGTGCACAACACACAACACACTTGTAGGACATGTGCCCTACTGGCTTTGTCTGTGGACCTCAGTAATGGGCAAAAAAAAGTGCTGGAAGGTAAATTTAACAGCCACACTGGACACTAGCTAGCTACACTATCTGACTGATATACAACCATCTAGCTAACTAGCTAAAATCTTGCTGCTAGTGCCAGCATCAGGAGCAGCCTCTCTGCGCTGTTACAGTGTCAAAATGGTGCTAAAATAAGATGTTCGCTATTTTTATGGAGAGGGATATGTGATTTCAGCAACCAATGACAAAAGACATTGTGTCAGGATATTGTGGCTAGCTGCAATGTGCATACATAAAGTTAGGGAAAAAAATGACTGTTTACAAGAACGCCGCGCCTCTGAGCTCTGCAAACCCCCTCCCCTCATCAAACATGTGCCAAACGCTCATGATACACCATCATTATCATTGGTAAAGTGCTGAAAATACTTTTGTGACAACGCAAATATTTTCCCACACTTTTACCGAATGTTACCGATTTTTCCCGATTTTATAAAATTTTGCTCATGTTTCTGATCACGAATCCGAATGTGCCATATTCGTGCCAAATTTATGTTTGACGATCGTTTTCCGAACAAATTCGCTCGTCACTACTGTTAACCTCTTCACGTCATGGCCATTTTGCATTTTTGTGCTTCTGTTTATTCCTCTCCTTCTTTCAAGAGCCACAATTTTTTCCAACATCACCAAGCAATTGTGTCACAAGAGTGCCAATGGGCACATAGAATGATGCTTTCCACTGTTGGCATACCATAAATGCTGCTGGCATATTTTATACAGGTGGGCTTGTGTTTCACTAGGGGTATTCTGACTGGCAATAGGTTTAGCTTTGGCAAACTGTAGTAGGACATTCAGTGAGATCTACTTTGTGAAATATGTCAGAATTCTGAAGCAATTTATGCAAAAATAAAACTGTTACACCACTTTCACTTCATATAAAGTTTTTTGGCACTTTCTTTTGTTGAGGGTGCATGACACCACGCAACAAAATTTTGATGCATATTTCTTGCACAAGGTAATCCAACTAAGAGTTGATTTAATAAGTCTAAATATGCACCAGAATTATAAAGTTTATCAAATAGCATAAATCACCAATTTATTTGACACATTGTAGAACTAAAAAAGAAAGTGGAAAATCCGGCAATCGCAAAATTCATTAAAACAGCTATACTAGCTCTTAATCATTACAACTAACATGTCAGAGCTATGAAAATATATAGCATAGAAAATAGATGTGGAATAGGCAAATCACAGATGTGCTTAATTGTTAACCCTATGTCTACACAGGAGAGAAAAAAAGGGAAGAGAAAAATAACACACAAATTTAAAAAATAAGCATTAGCTCAAAAACATAATTTTCACAAAAAATAAATAATATCCTATAAGAAAATGTCTGTATATATATATGTAACATGAATGTCTCAAATACTACTCATTCACAAAAAATATACATTGTATGAGAAAAGGATTTTTCCTTTCAAGATGATTATACTGATAAGTAAATAAATCTACTGATATATCTTTGTACTGGCATTCCTGATTTCATTCATGTGTATAAAGCTGATCAGAGCAATTTTAAAAGGGGGAAAAAATAAAAAAAAATAATTGTATTTTCAATTCTCTTCTATGGATGAACCCAATCCAAGTATCTCAAATTATAAAAAATCAAATGTATTTTTTTAAAGTTTAGAACATTTCAGTAAAGATTAGTGATGAGCGAGTGTACTCGTTGCTCGGGTTTCCCTGCACACACTCGGGTGGTCACCGAGTATTTGGAAGTGCTCGGAGAATTAGTTTCTGTTACTGAAGCTGCATGATTTGCGGCTATTTGACAGCTTGAATACATGTGAGAATTCCCTAACAAACAAGCAATCCCCACATGTATTCAGGCTGTCAAGTAGCCGCAAATCATGCAACTGCGGCAAAAGAAATTAATTCTCCGAGCACTTCAAAACACTCGAAGACCACACGAGCTTGCTCGGGTAAACCCGAGCAATGAGCTTACTCGCTCATCACTAGTAAAGATATATTAAATCATTTTTATAGTTTAAGCCACTGGGGAATCTGGTGACTAGCTGAAAAATTCAAAAGGCTTCTCATTTAAAGAGAAGCAGCAACCAATCCCCACCCCTAGCTGGACGGTTCACTTTCTCTATGCCTGTAAAGTAGAACAATGTTCCTGTATACACATGTAACAAGGTGGCATGGGGTGGTAGTCATAGGCGGGTCCACTAAGTCATAGTCAGTGAGCACCCCAGTCCCTTACACATAAAACAGACAGATGCAATCCCAGACAATTACCTTTCTCCGCAGTCACTGCAGTCACTGGTGATGACCGTCCAGGGAAATACTCTAGCACAGTTTTAATCAAACGGGAAAACAGTTTAATAAAGGAAAATAGAAGTAAATTAGGTAGCAATTTCCTGAGCTGTTCCTATCCACGGTTGCTGCCTCCTCAGCAGCAGCAGAAGCACCAGCTCCCAATCGGCTCCTAGGAGTTAACAGTCTCTTAGAGAGCACTCTCACAGTCCTTGTGCCCGTTCCTGCTGCCTGCAAGTCCTGGCTGCCTGAATTTCCCTGCCAGGGGTTCCTTCTGTCGCAGACCACCATGCACATATGCCCCAGATGGGGCTCCTTCTGTCCCAGATGGGGATGCGCATATGCCCCTGATGAGGGCTCCTTCTGCCCCAGAGGGGGATGAACATATGCCCCAGATGGGAGTTCCTTCTCCCCAAGAGGGGATGCACCTGTGCCCCAGATGGGGGCCTTTCCTGTCCCAGAAGGAGACATATAAACTGGCTTCAAGCCGTCCTGCCTGGGCTCTGCTCTAGAAGCAGGAAGTTCCTGTTCTTCCAGGCTGCTAAACCAGCCCACCAAATTAACCAGTTCCGTCCCTACTCTAAACACAGCATGTACAGACACAGTTTAAGAGTAGACATGTCAAACACAGCACTTTACACGTTACACATTGAAACATAGCAAAACAATAGAATGGCATCATACAGTGCACATTAAGACAAGTGAACAATCAGGGTGCCACATGGGACAGATGTGCCTGGTAAACAAGGAGGAGAGAAGGCACGTGAGGTTCCCCGACACCTCCATACACTCCTCCATCCTTTACATATGGTCATCCCTGACCATGGCAGCACCTGTAAACATAAAACAGCATATACTACATAAGTAAGGTCAACACAGTTTCAATTTAGCACTTCTAGTGTGTCAGATGTGACCTCGGAACAAAAAGTGCAAGTCTCTTTTAATTCGGGTCCGACTGACCCCAGTCTCCTTGTTCCTGGGACTCAGACACATATGGTGTCACACAACAACCATTCAGGCCCATGGGCCAGTCTTTTCCCACTCTGGGTAGCCAAACACGGGAAGTCTCAAACTCATGGCCCGTTGGCCAACTCAGCATCGGTCTATTTAGTCCATCCTGTTCTTGTCTTGGTGGTTGTATTAGGGAACAGTCCAATGTTAAAATAGGTAAAATTCAGGGCAAATACGAGGAAGATGTTGGTTAAAGCAACTGTCCTTAAAGCAACTGCACACACAGTCCATCGAGCTTAAACCTTTCAGGGTTCCAGTCCCGTAATCCAGCAAGAGATGCACAAACATGCGCAAATTAAATTTGGATGAGGAAGGGGGAAAACAAAAACAACAGTCCTTTAACTGTAACCATATGGGTCACCAATGACACTCAGTCCTGTTGTCATTCAGGTTTTCCGGACCAAGAGACGTAAAACAGTCTCCCTCAATTTTGTCAGGTGCAACCAGCACAACACTTTTCTCTATGTGAATCCACATCATTTGATGCAAGGCAGCTGAGTAGCATAGTGGGCCGTATTTGGGCCCTGCACAAATATATAGGTGTGAACTGTAGACCTGCTGGAGGACGACTCATCACTGTTCCTTCAACTTCTTTTCTTCGGCAATGGCCGACTCAGCAAACTCGGAGTCTCTCACTCCTGTGACCCGTCTGTGGCCACCGCTTCCTTTAAGGGTACCCCTGCCCTCTGGCTTCTGTAGGAGCCGTGCGTCATCTGGCCGGACATGGTTCCTCCGCTGGGGCACTGTAGCTCCTTTACAATTTGGCACTCCCGCCGCTTCTTCTCCTCAATACCCTTCCTCAGCCACCGAGCCTCTCTCGCTGTAGGGACCAGGGTCTCGTCAGGGTACCTGCTGTGGGGAGATGTGAGGACCGGAGAAGGTGTCTGGGCCAAAGCAGGCACAGGGACTGGGGTGAGGGCCGGTGTTACACTCACCGAGGTGGTAGCCAGCGGCGAAGGTCCTCCTCTGCGGCCACGTGAACTAGGCATCATGGCCACGACGGTCCATCTCTCCATGACTTCCGGTTTCTCAATCACTTCTGCTTCGGCCTCTCCACATCCATGGTGTTCCAGCTCTTGGCAATCTCCTTCCCCCGCCGATACTCCCACGGAAGGACATAATTCTCCTCTGCATCTCAGTAGCTAATGGGGTCTCTCTTTTGGGCACGTCATCTTGCTCTCCTTGGCTCCACCCATTCGTGGGTGGACTTATATCCAGCTGCTCCACCCATTTAATCACATTCTGTTGCACGGGCTGCAGCTTCTTATTCACCCGCACCCATTTCAGGCGGGCATTACTCACAGGGTGGTGCGGCCTCCTACCTCTTGGCACCAAGTTTATAACTTGATGCCAATGAAAGGAGGCACCATTCTGTATTTTCGCGCCACTGACTTCCTGGTCATTGTTTGGAACCATCTTAAAGTCACTGATAGCCACCATCTTTAACTCTTTCACAGCGGTCAACAAACTGCAAATCTCGGGAATCCTCTCTTCCTGTCTTGTGGTTACAAGGTCACTTGGGTCCACCCTGCCAACTACGCCAAATGTAACAAAGTGGCACGGATTGGAAGTCAAGACGAGTCCACTAAGTCACAGTTCATGAGCACCCTGGCCCCTTGCACATAAAACAGACTGATGCTATCCCAGGTAATTACCTTTCTTTGCAGTCACTGGTGATGAGGGTCCAGGGAAACATTCGGTCACAGTTTTAATCCAACAGGGAAAAAGTTTAATAAAGGAATAAGAAGTAAAGTAGATAGATATTTCCTTAGCTGTTCCTATCCACGGTTGCTGCCTCCTCAGCTGCAGCAGTAGAAGAATCAGTTCCATATCGGCTCCTGGTAGCTAACAGTCTCTTACAGAGCACTCTCACAGTCCTTGTGCCCTCTTCCTGCTGCCCGCAAGTCCTGGCAGCCTGAATTTCCCAGCCAGGGGTTCCTTCTGTTCCAGACAAGGATGCACATATGTCCCAGATGGGGATGCACATATGCCACAGACGGGCTCCTTCAGTTCCAGAAGGGGATGAACATATGCTCCAGATGGGGCTCCTTCTGTCCCAAGTGGGGATGCACCAGTGCCCCAGATAGGGGTATTCCCTGTCCCAAGCGGGGACACATCTGTGCCCCAGATGGGGGCCTTCCCTGTCCCAGATGGTGAGACACACCCTGCCTCAGGCCATCCTGCCTGGGCTTTGCTCTAGAAGCAGGAAATTCCTGCTTCTTCCAGGCTGCAAACCCAGCCCACCAGATTAACCAGTTCTGTCCCTACTCTAAACATAGCATGTACAGACACAGTATAAGAGTAGACATATCAAACACAGCACTTTACACGTTACACATTGATACATAGCAAAACAATACAAGGACATCATACAGTGCACATTAAGACAAGTAAACCATCAAGGTGCCGCATTGGACAGACATGCTTGGTACACAAGGAGGAGAGAAGGCACTTGAGGTTCCCAGCCACCACCTTACATACATAGGGTTAACAGTTAAGCGCATCTGTGATTTGTCTCTTCCACATCTACTTTCTATGCTATATATTTTCATAGCTCCTGCATGCTGTCATGTTTTAGAGCTAGTAAATCTCAAAGCGCGTTCTCTGTTGCACTAACATGTTATTGAAAGTTTACTTTTTCATGTTTTAATCTACAAATAAATGTGATGTTTTAATGAATTTTGCTGTTCCTTTTTTTTAGGGTTCACTTGCTCAGGAAACCAGCCTGAAGCCTCTGAGCACCGCACCCTCAATTCCAAGCATTTCTCAACCCGGTGAGCTGATGATTGCTTCATTGTGTTTTTTCTACATTTTAAAAATGACTAGTCTTATTTAGAGTATGTGCACACAGCATATTTTTCAGGAAGATTCCAAATATGCCTAAAAATGGGCTAAAAAATGTAAAAAAGATTCAACATATGCAGATATATTTAGCCTTTTGAAGCTTCTTTTAACCAGTTAAGACTTCTGCAGCAAGCAATTTTAAGATAGCGCAAACAGATCCCTTGTATTGCTATTTTATTTATTTTTGTGATTGAGTATCTAACTCCTACTGTAATAACCAACATCACATATATGAAGAGTACACAATGATTAGAACACATTTCTAGAGATTCTCAGTTACCTTTAGCATCTCCTTGTCAAGCATTAAAAAAAATATCCTGAAGCTTTTCAATAAGCTCCTATCCTGCTTCATTGAACATTTCTGTTCAGCTAAGTAAAACAAATGTTTTGCCTTTGAGAAAATAGGTGTGTGTTTTTTCTTGGTAGCAGAAATTTATTAGAATTTCTAGAAAAAAAACTTATGCACTGGTATCGGAAAGTATAATTGGACATGAAGTTGTACACACTGTAGATTATTTTGAGCCTCACTTTCCTTTCTATTATTTTGCCATAAAATGTAAAGAAAACAAAATGAAATCTAAAAAGCAGAATATAAAGTTGCCAAATTGCTTTAGATACACTTACAACATAGGCCTGGCTAAAATTATGAATCATTGCGTTTACAGAAAATGTGATCGGAAAATGATCTCTATTGTCTTAGACAAGTTTTGCATCCCCAATAAAGGACTAGAATGAGATGAGTATGACTGATAGTGGAGAAGGAGATATTGCTCTTTGTGAAGAATTGGTTAAAACATGAAGATATTACAGTCTGTTGCTGAGGCAAAATAAAAGGCCATTGAAATTATGATTTATGCTGCAAATTTATTTTTTATAATATTCAAGGATTTCATAATAACAGGTTCTGTACCACAGGACTAGTTCATACAAAATGTGGTGCCAAAATTAAAGAAATGGTCAGAAACTGAGTCTTGAAACTATAGGCCTGCAAGTTTAACCTATACTATGACTAAAATCTTTGAGGGTTTTCTGAGATGATATCCTGGTGTGTTTCATTTAAACATCCTCATAACCAAACATTAATATTGTATGCCAAACTAATCAGACCAGTTTCTGCATGGAAGTAAGTTCGAGACTGAACCAGGGCAAAGCTATAGATGTTGTCTATCTGGATTTTTCAAAGGTGCTTCATACAGAGCCACATAAATGGTTTAAAAATTAAACGAGAACAATAGGACTATGGAAAATGTATGTAGTTCAAAAATGGCTAAGTGATAGGCATCAGGATAATTACTAATGGAACACACTGATTTGGTCATAGTTAAAAGTGGGGTACCATGGGGTGAGTATTATGCCTTCTTCTTTTTAACATATTTATTAATGACCTTGTAGAGGGCATAAGGTAACCAAAAAATTGGTGGATGATTTAAAATTACAGATGGATTTAGGTAAACTGGAGGCTTGGGTTAAGAGATGGCAATTGAAGTTTAATGTAGATAAATGTAAGGTCATGCACTTGATCCGGGGATATAAAATGAATGATTATGTACTAAATGGCAAAACATTGGGTCAATGAAAAAGACTCGGGTGCATGTGTAGACAGCAAATATTAATATTAAACAGTATTCATATGCTATCCATGTGCTGTATGTTTTTCACATTGTGACAAAACTATTTTGAAACTTTGATGACATTGATGAAACTGTTGAAACTCTGATGGCACTCGGAAGAAACTGATAAAACGCTAATGAAAATCACTAATACATTTTACTTGTACATTAAAAAACTGATATCTAAAAGAGGCCTTAGTCTGGTTTAAAAAAATTACATCACTTGATTATAGTTTCATCTGATTTAATAACCACCAAATGAATACGGTTTTCTTTTCTTTTAACTTTTATGATAGAAAGAAAAACCAAAACTTTTACAGCCACTGCTAACAATTAACAATGACTTACTAATAATTCTCAATTAATAATAAAATAAAACAAAGAAAAATTTAATTGAGGCAAGAACCCTACCACCTGGTAATGATCTGATCACTTTAATAACCCTTCAAAGTTTGGACATTTCAATGGAATAGCAAACAATATAGCCTGTAGAATTAACAAGAATATTCATACTTACAATGCTTATCATATTTTATCAGTATCCATTATGTTTTTTTCATTATTTCACTGAATCTAATTTTTTTTATTTGAAGAAGCAGTAAGCCAGAATAAAGTAATGGAGTCTGATATGTATAGTGAACTGCTGACAAAATCGTAGTTTATAAACTAACTAGAAGAGGGTGAAAATCAATACTCAGACGAAAGGAGCACAGAGCCACTCTTGTTAAGATCAGAGCCAGAGTACACAGAGAACGTGGAAGATGCTGAAATTAAAGGTCACAGATCTGACCCTTTGTAATATTCTCATCAAACCAGCATCGTATAAATTTACAACAAATACATAAAAAATGAATGCAGCTCTTTATACAGGATAATGACTCAATAAACTGCCAATGAAAATGAAGAGAAATGAGGAGATGGAAAGCTCTTAACACTTAATGCATTACTTGTCTTTACAAATCACAGCAATGGTAGGTAAAATGCAGACATAACAGTGATAGCATTTGATGTAATAAAGAACAACAGTTTTGTCATTTTACTCATGGAATGAATTTATTTTACACTGTTGAAAAATACAATGTACAGAAAATGGTGGTGGTGATAGGAGGGTTAAAATGAAGCCCTGATGTGAAAGTGGAATGACTGGACTCCAGAGAATGTTCCTCCCAAGATTCTATTTGGGTAAAATGTGGCCACTGTGTACAGTCATTTAAAACAGCACTGATTCAAATCATGCCATGTGTATCATGCTATTTTGATGTAGTATCAGTCATATCAGGTAACTCCTGAGTTACAGTTCTTTCTATCTGACTACAGATACGTTTGCCTAAGAGAACCCACAGGCAAGAGAAACATATTTGGAAAACTTTTAATTTGATCAACTCTAATAGACTCAGTAATATAGATGCCAAATTTTCAAAAATTCTTGTAGAGTTGTCAGAAAAATGTGTCACTGTTGTGAAACAAATTGATTTATCTGTTTTTTTAGGCTAGTGGAAATTGTGGAGATTATTGTGATTATAACTATTTCTATTTTATTTTATAGCTTACAGTGAATGTTTGTAATGTGTTTTTATAAGCACACTGAGTTGTGCATACAGTAGATATTACTTATAATTAGAGATGGGTGGATGAGGCAAACTTCAAATTTACTTGTTCGCCTGGATTTTTCCAGGAAGTTCGAGACCATAATAAAGGACATTAAATTCTCAGAGAATAACTTCCACAAATTTGATGTATTTTATTATGCTCTGGGGTCTTTAACTCCTTTATACATTTTTTTACTGACCTGAGATGTAAGAGAATAGCATCCCCATACAGGTGACAATCCAACAGCTGACAACTATACACTATAGCTCACAACTTGCTGCATCAGCCATGATCCATATTGTCACCGTCCATATTTGTTTAACCCCTTACATGCTGCTGTCAATAATGACTATGTCATATAAAATGGTTAAAAGAGTATGGGGGCTTCCTCTTCATCCCCATCGGCACTCTGAGATCATGATTGTGTGGTCCTGATGTTTGTCATGGCAATTCATGGCCAAATAGTGACCTTAGAGTCTGCCGGCTACAATGGCCTGTTCAAAAGTTAGCGATATTTAGGTGGCAAAAATACACTTTTCCATTCCTGTCATGCCACTTAGTATTAATTCCTAAAAAACACCTGAAGGGTTAACAAACTACCTGACAGAGGTTTTCTGTATGTTGGGGAGGGTGATGTTTTTAAAATGGTATCACTTTTTGGGTTTTTCCAATAAATAGGACCCCCAAAGTCTCTTCAAATCTGGATAGGTCCCTAAAAATTTTTAACCTACCAAAATGTTAACAAAATAAAATAACATTTTACAAATGGTGCTGATTTAAAGCAGACATGAGGGAAATGTTATTTATTAAGGTTTTGCTATGGTATGACTTTCTGAATTAAGGGGATAATCATTAAAAGTTTGAAAATTGCTATTTTTTTTATATTTGTAAAATTTTTGATATTTTTTATAAACACAAAACATATCGACCTAAATTTACCATTATCATAATGTGTCACAAAAAAAAATCTCAAAATCACTGGGACTTGTTGAAGCGTTCCAGAGTTATTACTACATAAAGTGAAACTTGTCAGATTTAAAAAATTTGGTACGGTCGCTAAGGGGTTTAAGACCCCAAAGCATAGTAGGTGTAATATGTAAAAAATAGAGACAAGTGGAAACCACTTACGTCTCTGACCCCTCCTCTCCTCACTGTCACCTATCTGATCCTTTGCACATCTTATGGTCCCCGTCACTTGGAACAAAATCCACTGGCCTGTTACAATAAGTTGGGACTTCTGGCTGAGATGAGGCTCAAAGGCATGGAAGGTCACAACATCAAGTTGTGCACCATGACTTTGCACATACAGACATGTCCCAGGCCTTATCATAGCTGTAAGTCCCTGCTCAGTGTGAGAGGCTTTCAATGCTCACATTGGGAATCAGAAGATGTAGTGAGGACTGGACAGGTAAGGTGAGGAGTAGAGCTGCAGGAAATGGGTGTATAATTATTGTTATTTTTTTTGTTTGTTGGACCTTTTTGGCTTGGACAAATGACATCCAGTATCTGCCATCTTGCTGAATCTGTATGGAAGCGAATTGCAAAATAACAAATGGAATTTTAGCATATGCGGATTTTTACAAAATTCAAGTAGAATTCAATTCCCTTGAATTTATAAGCTCATTTACTTAAAATCTTCATTATTCTTTAGGATTTTCTAATGTCCTTAAAAATTTTTGCCTGTACTCTTTTAGGCAGACATTCTTTTAATTGTGCGAACACTTTGCTCAGGAGAAGAGTCACTGGAGAAACTTAAGATATTATGTCATCATCATCCCTCTCTAGATATCCTCTTCTCCTTTAACCAAAGCAATGTCCAAAAACATATCATATATACAGTATATGGGACCTTAAGGCAAAAAAAAAATTAGCCCCATCACAAAGGCATGAGTGCATTATAAATATATAGAGCCTAGAAAGCAGATACAAAGTATCCAGAACACACCACTCAAGGGAGGTATAGATAATAATAATTTTATTCAAAAGATAATACATATAATAAAGAAACATGAGTCAAGAGTAAAAACATGAGATATGTTGGAGGTAACAATCAAAAGAGGAAAGTACTCAAGAATGAGTTGTGGAGTGGAATAGTAAAAGGCTGTGGGTAACTAAATGACAGTATAATGTATGGGTCTAAAAAAGTTCCAGGATGTCAAGCTTGTAATAAAGTGCATTTAATACAGACCGTAATAGCCATTTAAGACAACCAAGAAGTATGTAAGTTAAAGCTTACCCATAGTGCAGCATAGATGCCCATCCACAAAACCACAGACGCGCCGACATGCCTTTTGCAGATATGCTTTCTCAAGGGGAGTGTGTCTAATCTTACTTCATCTTGTCATTTATATTGTGTAGCCAGAAAGTCAGTAAATCATATGTAGTGCACATCATCACTGTTCCTGGGTCCCAGCTGCATTGTGTTCGGGCACACAGCTACGGTGTATGTGGAGGAAGTGCCTCCATGACGTGAGTAACACACGCCATTAGTTGAAAGAGCCCTTTAGCAATCCAAGGACATCGGACGCAGTGTGCATGCATATACGAGGTGCCATTTTTATGAAGTACAATGACTGTGGCCAATTTGGTATGTATATTTGTGGCGCGCTGTGAGTGTGGGAACAAGGGAACAGGAGGGAAGAAACAAGGTAAATGAAATAAGTGCAGGGTTTGTAAAGGAAGAGGACCAAACAGATAGGAAAGGAATCCAAAAAGAATACTGGGATAATAACATAAGATTATAAGAGTGGAGAAGTAGGAAAAGTAAAATATATGTTGAAAAATATAATAAAAAAATAAATAAATAAAGCAGCTGTTGTGCCATGTGAGGGATAAAGTGAATGTATATGAAAAAAGTGCAAATAGCATAATGTGAATAATTATCAAACTTGGAACAGTTGAATTTGACCGCTTTCCACAAGTCTGTATATAAAGTATATTTGAATAAAATGCACAAAGTGCAGAAATGTTGATAAAGTGCTAAGTGCTAACTGTAGGGGACATAGAGGTCCTAAAAACCAGATAAAAGTGAAAGGGCCAGTACAGTTAAATGCAAAAAGAGGAATGAATAATAGAGGTCACAATGTGGAGGGGAGTGAAAAATATAAAATAATAAAAATTGCTAAAGGATGAAAAATAATAATGATCATGATTAATAAATGAAGAACCAGTAGCAAAATATAAATAAAAATAAATAATAATCAATAAATTAGAACATAAAGTCTTTAAGTACACAGAGTCCTTTGATTAGGGGGTCCCAAGCTAGAAAGGAAAAGATCATTAGCATATCCAACTCGGTCTTCTTTTCATCACCCAATGATGGTGTGAAAGTCCACAACACAATAAAGAAGTCCTGCTTCCCAAATGCTGACACATGACTGGTCAAGTCAAATGGAGGGGTCCAGAGTTCCCAAACACTGACATACACGGCACAGTAGAGACAAGAACGAGTATGAGTAAGCTACTGGAATGGGAAAAATGTAAAATTAACACATAAATTAAAATAGCAGAGATTCTCCTGTGCTGTATGTCTGAATTTCTAAACTCTTCAAAAAATAATATATGGAAAAAAGCTCCCAAAATTACAAAATTAATATTTTGCTTCCTATCTGTGATAAAAAAATGAAAATTGGAATATACTTCAGACTATTATTGATAGTTAACTATTAATGATTTTACTGATTGATTATGCAAAATATTTTAGATTTAATATTTCTACTTATGCCTTCCTAATTTACCAGTAATACTACTCAAAATGAAATCTCTTTCTTTTTCCCTAAAAACACCCAACAGGTGAATTCTTCAGCTAGTGGGAGTGCATTAGCTGTTTCAGATTTTTTAAGTAGCTAAGTGAGATTTAAACGGATAGCAAGAAACTGATATTGCTTCTCAAAATGAAAGTCTTCATATTGAATAAAAAATGTATTTAAACCTTGTAGGTCAAAATGCATGTGAAAGGCAAGTTGGAATTTTGATAGTCATATGTCTTATAGCCACCAACACTATGGACACGGTTGAAGCTGATATAGCTTGAAAGATTAGAAAAAGCAGTAAAGTATTTCTTAATCCTGATGGGGAACTTTAATCTGCTAGATGTACTGGAGGGGTGAAAAAGGCAAAGAGAGATATTTCTTTACACTTGTTAATAATGTTTTCCTTCTCAGATTTAGTGGAAGAAAGTAGAGACCGGAGAATAGGATACTGCTGCACCAAACAACCAACATTTGAAGAAATATTATTAACCCCAGGAAAAACATTTTGTACAAATAAGTAATAAGTGGGGGATAATGAACCACATTGCACAATAAAGTGAAGAAAATAAATTACTTAATAAACTGCTAAACTGTTCATTTCTAAAAAACAAAGAAGTCACCCAAATATGAATAGCTGAGTTTGAAATTGTCTACTTTTGAAAGGTAAAGGTAAAAATAAAGGGAGGCAAAAGGAAAAGAATACATATAGCACTGTAGCTTCTAAGTGTCTACAGTAAAGAAAGCCAAGTAGTCGCCATATTGGGACACATCCTTTCCTATGGAGAAATTAAAGGACATGTTGCTACAGGATGAAGTCTATGACTCTTGTGGACTAGACTTTGGAAGTGCAATTGAGGAGTCGTATCCACGAATCGCACCCCATGGAGTCTTCATTTGTCAGCTTGGGAACTGAGAGTAGGTATGAGTGTTCTTAGCATTACACTTCAACCCGTGCTGTCCCCACAGAGGAAAACTGATGCTCCCAAGATAGCGTGCTGGGCTGTGCAAAGAGTAGAGGAAGTAACCGAGGAAAGAAGCAAAATGTGTGTGATGATGTCGCTTGTTGTTAAAGAAAGTCCTTGAAGATAAATGTCTACTATCTGCTGTATACAGCTCATATCAAGTTATTCTTCTGGCAGCACGGTGGCTCAGTGGATAGCACTGCAGCGCTGGAGTCCTGGGTTCGAATCCCGCCAAGGACAACATCTGCAAGGAGTTTGTATGTTCTCCCCATGTTTGCCTGGGTTTCCTCCGGGCACTCCGGTTTCCTCCCACACTCCAAAAAACATACTGATAGGGAATCTGCAGTAGATTGTGAGCCCCATCAGGGACAGCTGCGGAATATGTTAGCACTATATAAAATAAAGATTATAATTATTATTCTTCAGGAAAAAAAAGTTTCTTTTCAAATGGTGGTCTACCTCATTGAACCGTAAAACATATGGTCCTGACAAACCAACAACATTGGTTACATGTGGCCTGCATGAGCATACCGCCCTCCCAGCTCAAGTCCACACACACAGCCAGGACCACCACCTTCATACAGTGTAGCGGGGCGCAATAGATAAGTACTTTGCATACTTATAATGCCCTGAACCAAGTTACACTGTCACACTATATCTATAAAAATTGTTGCATTTTTTCATGGATATAACACAAAACCATTGTCTATAGTAATAGTCACATATAGCAACAAAAAGGGATCCAGCTCACCACCATGTAGTTCAACTGCAGTTCAGAGCTTTGATGGCATCACTACCAAGACGCAATGAAGCCAATAAAAGAGAGGTAAATCCAGCTTCCTGAACATTCCATCTTCTTTATTAATAGGTAAATATAAATCAAATGACAAAGATTAAAAATAAATCTTTTTAACTTTTGTCATTAAATTTATACTTACCTACTAATAAAGATGATTGCATGTTCCTGAAGCTGGATTTATCGCTCTTGTTTTGATATTCATATGTCAATGATTTCTTGCAGACTGAGCGTCCTCAGAAAATAACAGACATGTCCGTTTTCGATCAGAATCATACATCAAAATTACTCACACAAGTCAATAAGTCTGTGAAAATCATTGACAGCACAGCAGGGATAGAAGTTTTGAAATTTATTCATATGTGAGAATTATTGATGATGGTAGAAACAGACACACTGATAAAACACTGATGAAACTAGGATCCAAAACAATTAAAAAACTAGGACTGTTTTTGTGTGTGTGTATGTGTAAAATATGTCTGATTGAGGCCTAACTACTATAATGACATTCTCTTGGCTAACTTGTCTCAAAAAGTGCACATAATGCAAGCAAAATTTCTTTTTAGCATTATTAAAGAAGAAAAATCACACAAAATTTTCCAATTAGTGCACTGACCTTAATTTATGTGGGACAAAGTGTAGAAACGAGTGTGTTGCAAGTTGGCATAAAATATATAATATAGCAAAGAATCTACAACGCTGCAGATGTATAGGTGCATCATACAGGATATGTGTATTACATTTGGAGTATTTGTAAAGTCTACACCCAAATCACCCATTAGGGTCTTGAAATATCCAGAAACATGCATATTAAATACTGCAGAGATATCCCTTTTTTGAGGCCTAGTTAATTGGACTGTTTCTTCAGGCCTAAGTCAGTTTATAGTGCTGCCCACTGAGACCACAAAAAAAATATATGTGACATGTCAGTTTTTGATCTGAGTCACAGTTAAAAATTACTCATACACTATCTATCGGTCAGTGAAAAGCTCAGACAGCGCACTGATTGTATCACTGTAAAATCCGTGTGATGTCCATGACTTACAATGTAATGGAGAGGAGAAGCTTTGCAACTTTGTTTTATTTTTTATCAGTGAAAATCACTGATGTAACCCTGTTGGTAAAAACTGACACACTCACCATTGATGAAGCTTGGATCAGAAGCACTGATAAAGAATATTCACTGTTGCTATGCATGAGAAAAATTATGCACTCTGAATGAGGCTTAAAGGGAGTCTGTCATCCTAAATTGGCGGGATATTTAAATGATGGCAGTCAGGTCAGATGGGCGGTGTTTTGGGTACTTGCCTTAACATGTTGTTCGCCGCTGTCTCCATTATTTCTGGGAATTGTAGACGTTGCCCTCCATATAACGCACCTGCGCATTGCAATCTTGAATTGCGCACGCGCAGTATGCTTTGCCCGCAGATTGCAATGCGCAGGAGGGTTATATGGAGGGCAACGACTACAATTCCCAGAAATAATGGAGACAGCGGCGAACAACATGTTAAGGCAAATACCCAAAACACCGCACATCTGACCTGACTGCCATCATTTAAATATCCCGCCAATTTAGGGTGACAGATTCCCTTTAAGATTGGGAGTGTTGACAAGTATGGGTAAATAAAAGAAAACTCATACAGTAGAAACTCAAGGTTAACACCTTACTGGTGAATCCAGTTTTGACCATCTTGTAGAGCCCTGTTTTTTAGATACGATGAAAATTTTGAAAAATTTGCAATTTGCAAATTAATTTTTTATGACATTTCAACAGATTGTCAGACCGCATTGGACAGATAAATTAGTAACAAATAAGTTGATCACAAATCCCATATATCTACTTTACGTTGACATAATTTTTCAAATGCTTTTTTATTTTTTTAGGGTGTTGAAAGAATTAAATGTTTACCACCAATATTTCAGTTTTTTCAAAAAAGTTTGAAAAAATATTTTTTACGGATTTAATCAGTTTTGAATTGATTTTAAGGAGCTCAAATGTCAAGTGATGGAATTTTTAAAAACTGCACACCTCAAAGTTTTGCTGAATCACCAATGTACCAGAACAGCAGAAAACTCCCAATGTATCCTTATTTTGGAAACAACACCTTTAGGAGATTTATGTAGGGCTGTAATAAGAATTTTTACTCCACAGGTATTTTGCCAATTTCTTTACTATTGGGCTGTGTGAAAATTAATAAAATTATATTTGTTACAATAATAAGTAGATTTAGACCAAAATGTTTCATTTTTACCATGACTAATGGAAACAAATAAAAATCACATACATTATTACGTTATTTCAGGGAAGTATAGCAATACACTACATATGGTCATAATCTACTGTTTGGGCACACGAAAGAGCTTAGAAATGAAAGAGCACCTTTTTGGCTTTTGGGGAGCAGATTTTCCTGAAGGAGTTTGTGGTCACAAACAGTAGAAATCCCCCAAAAGTGTAAATTATAGTCAAGGAATTCATCTCTAGGTGTAGTTTCTATTTTTACCCCACCATTATTTGCTTAAATTATTGCATAATTAAAGTTACAGGGTGAAAATTGAAAGCATGGCATTTTAGTGCCTAAACCATAGTGCAGAATTTGTGGTTCTGGAGATACACTCTCCATAAATTAAGTGGGTTACCTAAGATTTAAGAATTGATTACCAATCTAAATATGAGATAATTGGGACTATGACACATCAATGATCAGCCAAAAACTGACCTAGCAGTAGTACTTGTCACGGTTCCTAGAGTGGACCCACTGGATCGCGGGACCAACCGATCCTGGACGAGCTGAACAGGTGAAACCAACCCCTATACAGGGAGCATTAGGAGCAGGCCCTGGGGGAGGTTATACCGCAATAGCTAGTACCAGGGACCGATCGTAGGAGACAGGGAGACCAAGATAGTGCACATTTCGCACTGGTAAATGCACGGGGGCCCAGAGCGGAGCAGGGCGCGCACTGGGTAATATACCGGAGGTCTGGGCAGAGCAGAGCACGTACTGGGTAATGGACGGGAGACTAGGATAAAGCAAAGCGAGCACAGGGTAATGTGCAGGTGACCTGGGCAGAGCAGAGCGCTTACTGGGTAATGGACGGGAGACCTGGACAGAAGAAAGCACACACAGGGTAATGTACGGGCGACCAAGGCAGAGCAGATCGCGCACAGGGTAAAATATATGAGACCAGAGGGGAGACAGAGTATGCACACCGGGTAGAGCGCTGTGACCTGAGACACACCAGTACAGAGTATGCACCAGAGTGAATCACCAGGCGCTGATGTGAGGAAGAGAGCATCAGAAATACTGATGCCAGACAAAGAGAAGGAGTGCACTTCTGGGTCAGGACACCCGGAAACTAGATAAAGGAATCCAGCAAGCGTGCGCCCACAGCCTAAGGAGGCACACGGCGCAGGCGAATATTGTAGACGCCTTGGGAGACACGCAAGCCTAGTGACATCCGGCGCAACCCCACACCACCAGCACAGGAGGCCTGAGGAGCGGTCGCGGCGGTAACAGTACTGCAGTACTCAACAGCGCAGTACTCAGGTGTGTCCATTAAAAATGTATGGGGATACTATGTTATGCCCATACATTGCTTAGTTCTGGCTGTTGCTGGAGCATTTCTCAGTTGATGGGTGGGTGAGTCGATTGTCAGACCTCCATTGATCACGTATTGATGACCTATCCAATACATAGATCCTCAATTATTAAATAACCGTAATACCCTTTAACTATGGTTCTTTCTTTTGCAGCAATGACATAGGTATCAATGTTAGCTGTTTAAGTCACACTGCTAGGTTTAGAAATATGAAAAAATAGAATTTTGCTGTTTTGAGAGCCATTCAATGCTTTTGAATCACTTGTAACAGAAAAGCTCTATTATATCACTAACAGATGACAGATTTGATTGCTTTTTACAGGATGAGTACAGATTTGGAACAAACAGCAAATCAAGAACTGACTATTTTTTAATGATGTTTTACAGTATTTACAACGCAGTAAAAAACATTTTACCTATTTGGGTCAGTATGATTACTGCAACACCAATCTTATATATACAGGTGCTTCTCACAAAATAAGAATATCATCAAAAAGTTAATGTATTTCATTTTTTCAATACAAAACGTGAAACTCGTATATTATATAAAGTCAATACAAAGAAAGTGTTCTATTTCAAGTGTTTATTTATGTTAATGTTGATGATTATGGCTTACAGTCAATGAAAACTAGCTATCAGACTCCATTATTTGGTATCTGTATCTTGTTAGGGTTAAAAAAGGAACCCACACCTCCAAATATATAACTATTTGCCACTGTCATCACTGATAGCAGCATATACGAGTGCTAGCATTGATTATAGCCAATGCATCAGGGTTTCAGCTATGCTATACTATAGACACCTTTTTGCTGGTGGCGCCTGCTCTGGTTGTGATCCAGCTCCATCACTGTGCTTCTCGCTGCACTGTACATACAGTTGTGCTCAAAAGTTTACATACCCCGGCAGAATTTTTGCTTTTATGGCCTTTTTTTTTAGAGAATATAAATGATAACACCAAAACTTTTTCTCCACTCATGGTTAGTTGTTAGGTGAAGCTATTTATTGTCAAACTACTGTTTTCTCTTTCTAAATCATAATGAAAACCAAAAACATCCAAATGACCTTGATCAAAAGTTCACATACTCCATTTCTTAACAGCGTGTATTGCACCCTTTAACATCAATGACAGCTTGAAGTCTTTTGTGGTAGTTGTGGATGAGGTTCTTTATTTTCTCAGATGGTATAGCTGCCCACTCTTCTTGGCAAAAAGCCTCCAGTTCCTGTAAAGTCTTGGGCTGTCTAGCATGAACTGCATGCTTGAGATCTCCCCAGAGTGGCTCCATGATATTGAGGTCAGGAGACTGAGATGGCCACTCCAGAACCTTCACTTTCTGCTGTAGCCAACGACAGGTTCACTTGGCCTTGTGTTTTGGATCGATGTCATGTTAGAACGTCCAAGTACATCCTATGTGCAGCTTCCGGTCTGATGAATGCAAATTTGCCTCCAGTATTTGCTGATAATGTGCTGCATTTGTCTTTCCTTCAACTTTAACAAAGTTTTCTGTGCCTTTGTAGCTCAAACATCCCCAAAACATCAGCGATCCACCACCGTGTTTTACAGAAGGAATGTTGTTCCTTTCATTATAGGCCTTGTTGACCTCTCTCCAAATGTAACGTTTATGGTTGAGGCCAAAAAGCTAAAGTTTGGTCTCATCACTCCAAATTACCTTGTTCCAGAAGTTTTGAGGCTTGCCTCTGTGCTGTTTTGCGTATTCTTGGAGAGATCCTTTGTGGCATTTACGCAGTAATGGCTTTCCTCTGGCGACTCGACCATGCAGCCCATATTTCTTCAAGTGCCTCCTTATTGTGCATCTTGAAACAGCCACACCACTAGTCTTCAGAGAGTCCAGTATTTCAGCTGATGTTATTTGTGGGTTTTTCTTTGCATCCCGAACAATTTTTCTGGCAGGTGTGGATGAAATTTTTGCTGGTCTACCTAACCGTGGTTTTGTTTTTACAGAGCCCCTGATTTTCCATTTGTTAATCACAGTTTGAACGCTTCTGACTGGCATTATCAATTCCTTGGATATCTTTTTGTATCCCTTTCCTGTTTCATACAGTTAAACTACTTTTTCCTGTAGATCCGTTGACAGTTCTTTTGCTTTCCCATTACTCACAATCCAGAAACATCAGTGGCTGGATGAAAGATGTAAGAGTCTGTCTGGATCCCAGTAACTCACTCAGCTTTTATGCACACACACTGATTACAAGCCAACAGGTCACAGATGAGGATGTTACCTTTAGTAGCCATTCAAACCCATTTGTGTCAACTTCTGTGCTTGCTATCAGGCCAAAATCACCAGGGTATGTGAACTTTTGATTAGGGTCATTTCGATCTTTTGGGTTGTCATTATGATTTAAAAAGAGAAAACACAGTAGTTTGACAATAAATGGCTTCACCCAACAACTAACCATGAGTGGAGAAAAAGTTTTGGTGTTATTATTCATATTCTCTGAAAAAGTGCTAAGAAAGCAAAAATTCTGCCGGGGTATGTAAACTTTTTGAGCACAGCTGTATACAACAGATTTCAGGCAGGGGTTAAACATTAGGTTAGGTAAATAAGACATACTGATCATAGCCATTTTGTAAAATTCAGTTAATGCTTTCCCTATTAATTGACAAATCATTTACCACTAAGTTAATGGGCATTTTAGTAATGGCATCTGATTTAGCTATCTTACAGAATGAAAGTAATGATCTCACAAGTACCACTTAGGAATCTAGTAGCTACCTTATAAGCCAAAGAATACGGAAGCCAGGGGGAAAGCACCAGTTCTACTTAAATAGACCATTTGAGTATGGTATTTTACAGACAATGCTCCATGAGAGAAAAAAAATACATATAACAACTAGGAAAGATAGTTACAATTCACATCAATGCCCAACCTATAAACAAGCTGGTATCAAACTAACTCTATATTAATAGTCATAGGCCTTGATTGGTCAAGACTAGTGTTGATCCCCCTGTCTTGATGAGGGCTATATTGGAATTACTCTTAATCAATTAGGCACATCTGAAAAGCTGTGTGTGCCTCTGTGTACCTTGCCACATATCTTACACCAGTCAGGGACTGTAATAAGATTTCTGGTGTAAAGTATACTACCAAAAATCATGGTTATATCATCTGTAGTTTTAGACCCATTTTCTTCCCCGTCCCAACCCAGCACCAACTATTTTGGTGGAGCTGGGCGAAACTGGCGTGAAAATCCCACAAGTCGCTAACTTTTTATGCAATTTTATGTTATGCAAACATTTTTCAACTTGTCAAAGTGATTTACTCTAGAATGCTGGGGTAATCGCTTTAAATATCTGGGACCATAGTATTTTTAAAAAAAATCACATAAAGGTAGGATGTTCAGATTCTCACATAGTTTGGCTTTGTTTAATGCTTTATATTGCTGTATTACAACTGTAAATTGGGTTAAAGCAAAGTAGTAATAAATTATAAAATTATTTTTATAAAATGTCAGCAACTGAACATATGTTAGTAAAACTGGTACATCTGGTAACCCTATTTTTTATGTAGGTCAGGTGTCGCAGTAATAATTTATTTCTATGAACCTCAGCTTTTGAACTGCAAAATTCACTTGTCGTAGATATATGTTTTCGTCAGATGTCCTTGAAATGCATTTGATGAGCAGCAAAGCATACAATTGTCTCTACATTTATATTAACAAGATCACATATCTGAATTATGTATCCTTATATAAGTATAACAACATTATTTTTCTTTGCCAGGATAATTACATTTTTCATCACACTTTACCGTGAGTGATTTATTATCAAGCAATATACAATCCACATTTTATCAAATTGCAAAAATAATACAATTCCATTTACATTATAATAAGGTTGGGTTAATATCTACATGTGTACATCCCTTATTGCATATAATATCTATACATAGTGGATATTATGTGAAGCAGGCCTGAAGCAAATGTAACATAATCAAACCGTAAAGCTGCTCATAACATGAGCGATCATAACATCAATGAAATGTTAATTGAATTTAATATAAAAAAAGTTAAACCCGACTGTTGAATTATGGAAAATTTATGTGAATGTAAATTTATTTTAAATAAAAAAAAATGCTTACTCTAGATTATCTTCTAGGCATTTATACAAACTCTGATGGATTACTTGCCTATAGATCTATGGTAAGGCTCTTTTGACACTTGAAACACTCTGACAGTTAATAAATGACATATTTTAGTTAGAAAAATGGAATAGATGTCAAACTAACCTTAAATTATTTGGTTTACCAAACTGGAAAAGAATATAATTTAAATGTTTAATGAATACATGCAATTCATGATTAAGTAAACACATTCATTTTCCAGGCATTCATCAGACTTTAATGTATCATTCAGTAGTAGATATTTTTTTTATATACGTTTGTGATTATATTTTATAATTTCAAAAGAGATTATTGTAACAATAAAGTGAAAAAGCAAATGTGTTACAAAACAGAAATGCCAGTTTGGCACATATTAAATGTAATTAAGGGAATACATAAAAATGATAACATTTGTGCTTTTTGGTTCCTCTCAAATATAAGTATCATAAACAGAACAATAAGCACAGTGTTCACATCAATTCCTGACGGACTAACAAGCATGATGTGCACATATGAGATTTCTAAACAATACACACAATAAGTAATAACAGAGGAACCTAAATTGGCATGAAAAGTTGGTACATTGCATATGCACAATGGACATATACACAATGGACATTGTAAGAGCACCGAACAAAAGAAAACCAAAAGAAATCTTTACAATGCATGTTAAAAGAACAAACGGTAAGTCAAACTATGCTGTATGAGAGAAATGCATAGTCCCAGACATAACACAAAAGTCTATGATGCTAACGCACATGTCTCTACAAAGCATTGGCCCATTTATATTACCCTCTCAGGATACCTGGAGATTCCTTTCTTAGGGATTACCAGAATATCTTCCCAATCCGATTTAGAAATGTCATCAGTGCCTTCTATCTCTTCTTACTCCATGTTACCACTATCTACTGACCAGGACCAGTTTTAAGCAAAGTGGGGCCCTGGGCAAAATTTAAGTGAAGTCCAAAATGCTTACATATTGCACCATCACACAGGAATATTCCGGATGTATTTACAAGCATTGAGTTGAGGCGCTAAACAATCGTGATCGACAATGTTGAAGTTATTCAACGCTTGTTTCCCGGCCTCTTTACATCAGCTGAGGGAGACTAATCGGCACAGATCGTTCACTAATAGGTCAATCTGTCCCCATACATATCATGTTACCAGCAGCATATCTGCAGTGTTCACCAATGTGCTGCTGAAAATATTTATTTTTGTTCAAGCATAAACAATCCAATAACTCAATGAATAAGCAGCATTTTGCTTGTTTAGTATAATGCACCCCATAGTCCTCCATATAGTATAATGCACACCCCACAGTCCTCCATATAGTATATTGTACGCCATAGTCCATCTTATAGTATAATACACTATCCACAATCCTCCATATAGTATAATTCACTCCAATAGTCCTCCATATTGTAAATGCACTAGCCATAGACCTCCATACAGTATAATGCACAGCCCATACTCCTCAATATAGTATATTGCTCCCATATTCCTCCATATTGTATAATGCACCCCATAGTCCTTCATATAGTATAATGTATTCCTCATAGTCCTGCATTCAGTATAATGCATTCTCTATAGTCTTCCATATAGAATATATCCTTTCAGACTTCAGAAATCAAACACATGAAGACCATACTTAAAATTGTAGGGATTTCACAACTAGATGTCATATGTCAACTCCCTGCCTTTTGATTCAATCTCGTAGACTTAGCCCACATCTTTTCCAGCAGATGATGGCTCTGTTATTCAGCCATCATCAACCTCTAACATCCAGAATTGGAGGGTAGCTTGCCCAGTGGCTGTTAACCTGTTAAATTTCACTGTCAGCCTTTGACAGCAGCATTCAATGCACGCTGGTAGGTATCACTCTATTCTATCCCCTCATCTGCGATACCACAAATTGATCATGGAACGCTGATGTATTGCATTAGAGCCAACAGTCTGCTGAAGTCCCCTGTGTCTGTCATTCCTGTGAAAGCCAGCCTGTGACTGGTGGTTATAGGAGACTGAATTCTGCTATATAAGTATACGTATATAGCACAATCAATTACATGAAAGCAGGTTCAAGCTCCTTAAGTGGAGTAAAAAATTATGTGATAAGTAAAAAATATATATTTTTAAAAATATGAAAAATATTCAAATTACCTCCCTTTTTGCCCTTTAAAAATTAAGAATTAAAAAAATGCACATATTTGGTATCACTATGTTTTGTAAAAGTCTGATCTATCAAAGTGTAAAATAAATTAATCCGATTGATAAATAGTGTAATAAGAATATTCAAAATGTTAAAACTGCAGTTTTTAGACCTCTGCAGCAACAGAAAAAATGTCATAACAGACAATTAAAACATTGTATATTCCCCCAAATGACATCAATATAAACATGATGTCATAGAAAATATTAAAAATCCTTGAAGTCCCTAATATCCCTCTCCTTTTTTACTTTCATCTACCTTTTGTCATGAGGAGTCATGAGTAAGCACTCCATGCTGTCTTTAAGTAATATGCAATGTACAGCTATGTGAAGCAGATAAATTAAAATGCGAGTATTCCTCTTTCTGTCCAGGTAACTGAAGAGGATGTGTATTGTCCATAGAGAGAGGCAAGACATGTCTTAGTAGGGTCTGAAGTGGATCAAAGAACATCTGACACCCCTTACAAATAGCCATGGTCACAGTACAATGAGAGAGCAGACAGTATGTCTCCAGGAGAAAATATGGAATGTTGGATTTTCTATACATCCAAGATTAATGAGACCTACATTGTTGGCACTGGGATGACTAGGCAAAAATACCCATATTTTTCTCATAATTATAACCCTCACCAAAATCCATAGGGAACATATAAGCACCTAGACTAGGCCATGCTTGGTCACTCACCACACGTAGATAAAATCCCGATTCAAAAGATGACATCAGTCTCGACCTTCTGTGATCACACTATGAGGAGTTATTGCATAAATTGAGATTTCCTAAAATCATGAAGGGTTGAGTCCAGCCCACAACCGGGCCCTTGTGATGTCATGGGGGTTTGAGGGTGCACACAGGGTCTGATAAAAGATCATTCCTAATTATCATCAGCATTCATGCAGAGAGCTACATATCATGTATGTTTGCAGGGACCCTGTTTATCGATAGCCGAATTGAAGCACTCTCCTTCGGCTAAACTGAATCGTCTCTGTGATCAGTGTAGTAAGTTCTCCTGTTAATCCCTTTTATTTTAAGTAACTGTATATGCTGCATTGTTTTATCCTCCTTTTAAAATCTTTTGTATATTTTTCATAAACACTGCCTCCTTTTGGATTAAGTTTAAAATTTGATAGCTCTGTCCTTCTGTTATGTAAACTACGCCTCAAAGCCATAAGCTACCGTAAACGGAGTCCATTCGACCGAGACAGAGTGGTGGTGGAGAGTAGTCTGGGGTTATCGGAGAGTTAGCTGTGACCATATCGGGGTGTGTACACATATTCCTTGTGTTGGGATCCGGAGATGTATATGTTGTTACGCTCACCATTAATTTTCCCATAGCCATCCTAGTGGTGTGAACAGGCTGCGACCTTCTCTGATGATCGTCGACCAATCGTGTAATTGTTCGGATGAAAGGGTTCAGCAGGGAGTTTTTCACTCCAAAGATCACAGTGGGTGGTACTCGTGACCTTCCTGGCCTGTGATATCAGGGATTTTCAGGATTAAGGAAGTCCTGACAAATATTGTATCCCTGACACATAGGCTCAGAGCACAAGAAACTAGCCCTCACACCGCTCCGTCTCCCGAACACTGAAAATGTTAGTAGTCTGGGAAAGTGATGACACATGGAAATTTTTTTTTACAAACTTTACAAACTTCTGAAATTGTTTTCACCACATAAATAAAGCAAAAACTATGTATGTTTTGCATCTGCACAATTATTATTATTA
>VIAB01007551.1:13717-28812 GCA_009801035.1 Oophaga pumilio | reverse complement strand
CCCTCAGAGCGCGGGGCCCGGGGCCACCGCCCCCTCTGACCCCCCAGTAGCTACGCTACTGGTACTGAGCCATGAAATGAAGTGTAATTTACATGTATGCAAAATTAGTTTAGATGCAGTCTTCACATAGCCATTTATATTTTTAGGTTTGCATGCAACTTCCTCTTCAGACTTCATCCACTGAAACCAAAGAACAACCTCAGCTTATTTTAGCACAGCTTTTACACCCTGCATATATATATATTAGTACTGGTTTAGTTTTCTGAGGTTTCTTTTTATGAAAGTCAGTCAAGCTAAAACCGCTATGGTTACAGTGAGTAAGCACAATACCCAAGCCCATTTCCTTCAAACAAGGAGTGGGCAACACTCCATACACTAATCTATCATATGGATCATGTCACAATTATGTAACATATGGATCAAGAGTGTCACATAAGTTCAAATAAAATTATAGTACTTTATTTCAAGAATATAAAACATAACAAACTTCACATATATAAAACTGGTTGCCTCAAACCAATAAGCACATGAACGGGGGAAAACGGCTGCAGCAGTAGGATATCAGCAATTAACCGTATTCCGTATTCAAATAGTGCACATATATCCAAATTTCACAGGTAAGCTTATATAAAGGATAAAAAATTCTATATTTGCACGAAGTCTGGGTATCTCTACATATGTTAGTGTGGTAGGGGTTGAAATCACTCTCCGTTACACTAAGACAATCCTTTTATTTTTCTTAGTGCCCTATAAAAATGACTATATTCAAAACAAAAAAAATTATAATGTGCAAAAATGTCCAGAGTGCAATAAATGGCTCCAAGAGTTGTTAAAGTGCCAGTGCCGAGGTTTATTTGTTTTTATAATAGAGAACCGTATCTCTTTTTGCCTAGCAGATTTGTTCGATACATGTACCCAATTGTATATTAAAATAGCCTAAATACAGGTATATTACTTCCCTGTCCTTTAATTGCACATAGATTTGTGTGCACCCTTGCACATTAAAGGCTGCAGTTACACAAGTGTTTAATTACTGTGAAACAGTGAGAGTATGTGTATTGAATTGGGTGTATATTTCACCTAGCTACTTTGCTGACTGGTATAAGGGAGGTGTGTGGCTTTGTAGACCTAGTGGTAGAGAAAGGTCACTACACCTTACATTCAGTACACACTTGGAGCTCAGGCCTGAAATCACTCAGGTGGTAATTAGGAGACCAGAAGTAGGTGTGTTGGAACACAGTCAGAGAGCTCGCTTAGTCTGGACACGGAGTCCAGGCACTAGAAGGAGTCTCCAGGAGTGTGAGCTGTCTCAGTCTGGGTCTCGATGTACCCCGGGCACAGGAGCAGTCTCTGTAAGAATCCATGCGGATAAGCTACTGAATAGGAGGGGAGCTCTCTCAAGTCTGGACGTTGAAGGTGCCTTCAGACACAAGGAGGAGACTCTGTGAAACTCCACGCTGGTAAATGCTGAATAACATGTGTTGTGTTGGGTCAGGCTGGTAGAGTCTGGACCCGGTTAGTAAGGGAACTGACCTATGTGTAGTAAGTAGCCAGACGGCTAGGTTTTCTGTTTATGCTTTGTTTTGAGTATGTTCTGTTTGCTGTGGACTTTAATAAAACTGGTTGCGGCCAGTTTTTACCAAGACTGCTGTCTGTGAATGAACTGTTTTCATGCCATTCTGTCTACCCAGACAGCGATCTCAGAGCTATATCCCCTGAAAAGCTTACATTACATATAGAGACACTGGCACCCAGCGCTCCAGAAATCGTATGTCCCAAATAGACATATATCCAGCTACCAGTACAAGATGGAAGATATGGCAAGGTACATATTACCTGAATCCGCGCTGTTAATAGTGTGAATGCCAAGTGGCGAGCTGTCTCCCCGCACGTGCCGGAAGGTCAGGGAGGTAATATATCTGTATTTAGGATATTTTAATATACAATTGGGTAGATGTATCTAACAAATCTGTAACGTGCGGGGAGATGGCGTGCCACTCAGTGTTCACACTATTAACAGCACGGATTCAGGTAATATGTACCTTCCATCTTGTACTGGTAGCTGGATATATGTCTATTTAGGACATACGATTTCTGGAGAGCTGGGTGCCATGGTCTCTATATGTAATTAATAATAATAATAATCTTTATTTATATAGCGCCATCATATTCCGCAGCGCTTTACAGTTTAACAGTTTCAAAACACAAGTCATAAGTAACAACGTTAACAATACAATAATTAAAGCAAAATAAGACGACCCTGCTCGTGAGAGCTTACAATCTACAATGAGGTGGGGGAGGTACAAAGTACAGGTGTGTATATACAATGGTGCATTTACAATGATGGTCCAGCCATCTTGAGGGAGTGAGGGATGGATGGAGATAGTGAATGGGCTACACACACACACTTACACATAGAATGACTTTGATTAGTGAACGTGATAGGCCGCTCTGAACAAATGTGTTTTGAGGGAGCGCCTGAAACCATGCAAATTGTGGATAGTCCTAATTTCTTGGGGTAGAGCATTCCAGAGGATTGGCGCAGCGCGGGAGAAGTCTTGGAGTCGGGAGTGGGAGGTACGGATTAGTGCAGAGGTTAGTCGAAAGTCATTTGCAGAGCGCAGCAGTAATTAAGCACTGCTGTAACTGCAGCCTTTAATGTGCAAGGGTGCACACAAATCTATGTGTAATTAAAGGACAGGGAGGTAATATACCTGTATTTAGGCTATTTTAATATACAATTGGGTACATGTATCTAACAAATCTGTTAGGCAAAAAGAGATACGGTTCTCTATTATAAAAACAAATAAACCTCGGCACTGGCACTTTAACAACTCTCTGAGCCATTTATTGCACTCTGGACATTTTTACACATTATAATTTTTTTTGTTTTGAATATAGTCATTTTTATAGTGCACTAAGAAAAAGAAAAGGATTGTCTTAGTGTAACGGAGAGTGATTTCAACCCCTACCACACTACCCAGACTTCGTGCAAATATTGAATTTCTTATCCTTTATATAAGCTTACCTGTGAAATTTGGATATATGTGCACTATTTAAATATATCTTTATCTGAATGTAGCTCTGATTTGAGGTAAACCACTTATTACAATTCTGCACAATGTTTTTCTGTCTGCTGCTGTCTGTTCTCTTCCCTGCTCCTCATTCCTTCCTCCCTCCACCCCTCTCCATAGAATATAATGGGCAGTGTCACATAACACCTACAGTCATCTCCTCTCAGTCAGAGGGACTTGAGCTGATCTTTGATAGTGGATGACAAGTTAAAGGGAATCTGTCACCACATTTGACCTATCTAAACTATTGGTATGGGCATACAGGTTATAAAATGCTGAAAAAAATCCTACCTGTGTGTCTCCTATCAGATGTGTTGTTGTTGAGAAATCATCTTTTATCACTTTGTATAAATGACCTCTTCCAGGCTTTGGGGGAGGATAGTGCCTGGAAGATAACTCTGCCTCCAGAGCGTATCTTAAGGTACTGTCACACTAAGCGAGATCGCTAACGAGATCGCTAAAGCGTCAGCGATTTTATGACGCAGCAGCGATCTCGTTAGCGACGACGCTGTGTGTGACATGTAGCGGCGATGTGGCCCCCGCTGCAATGTCGCTGATTGCTCATGAACGTTCTGAGCCGTTTTTTGGTCGTCGGTGTCCCGCTGGTGTGCCTGAATTGCTGAGTGTGACACCCTTTATGAACGACTTTACCAGCATCGCAGGCGGGACTAGGTTTTCCCAACGACCGCAGAGGTCGTTATACAGATCGCTGATCTCTGATGAGATCTTTGTGTTTGGAAGCTAACTAGCGACCACATAGCGATCTCACCAACGATCTCGCCAGGTCGTGTCATTGTCGTGATCGCTGGTGCGATAGCTAAGTGTGACAGTGCCTTTACATGAAGGGGGAGTTAACAGTGAGACAAGTAACTACATCATGTTCCAAATTATTATGCAAATTGGTTTTAAAGTGTCATAGCGTTTTGTTTTTTTTGTAAATGAAACCCCTTGATGGTATTGTATCTCAGGGTTCTTTGGATCATTGAAATTAATCTCAGATACCTGTGATAATTAGTTTGCCATGTGAGCCCAATAAAAGGAAAACTGGATGTTCCTCACTATTAAGCAGGCCAGAGTTTTCATGTAACATGGGAAAGAAAAAGGATCTCTCTGCTGCTGAAAAGCATCAAATAGTGCAATGCCTTGGTCAAGGGATGAAAACATTAGATATTTCCCGAAAACTTAAGCATGATCATCATACTGTTAAGAGATTTGTGGCTGATTTTGAGCACAGACGTGTTTGTGCTGATAAAGGCAGAATGAGGAAGGTCTCTGCCAGGCAAGTTCATCGGATTAAGAGAGCAGCTGCTAAAAGCCATTACAAACCAGCAAACAGATATTTAAAGCTGCTGATGCCTCTGAAGTCCCTCAAACCTCAAGGTGTAGGATCCTTCAAAGGCTTGCTGTGGTGCATAAACCTACTATTTGGCCACCCCTAAACAGTGCTCACAAGCAGAAACGGTTGCAGTGGGCCCAGACATACATGAAGACTAATTTTCAAACAGCCTTGTTTTCTGATGAGTGTCGAGCAACCCTGGATGGTTCAGATGGATGGAGTAGTGGATGGCCACCATGTCCCAACAAGGCTGCGAAGTCAGCAAGGAGGTGGAGGAGTCATGTTTTGGGTCGGAATCATGGGGAAACAGCTGGTAGGGCCCTTTAAGTTTCCTGAAGGTGTGAAAATGACCTCTGCAAAGTATAAAGAGTTTCTGACTGACAACTTTCTTCCATGGTATAAAAAGCAGAAACGTGCCTTCAGGAGCAAAATCATCTTCATGCATGACAATGCACCATCTCATGCTGCAAAGAATACCTCTGAGTCATTGGCTGCTATGGGCAAAAAAGGAGATAAGCTCATGGAGTGGCCACCATCTTCCCCTGACCTCAACCCTATAGAGAACCTTTGGAGTATCATCAAGCAAAAGATCTATGAGGGTGGGAGGCAGCTCACATCAAAATAGCAGCTCTGGGAGGCTATTCTGACCATGCAAAGAAATACAAGCAGAAACTCTCCAAAAACTCACAAGTTCAATGGATGCAAGAATTGTGAAGGTGATATCAAAGAAGGGTTCCTATGTTAACATGTAACTTGGCCTGTTAGGATGTTTTGGAGTTAAATAGCTTTTTTGTTCAGTGAATGTGACCTCCTAATGCTGCAAATTCCACAAATGAGCATTTTCAGTTCTTTAAAACATATCAAATGTTTAGAAATTCTACTGTGCCTAATAATTTGGAACAGTGCAGTTTTTATTCATTTTGGAGATTATGTTGTTATCATTGGGAGGTTTCTTCAATAAAATTCGATGTATACTCTAACGGGTGATGACTTTTATTAGACTGACTGTCATTTGCACCGACCACTTAGGAAAATCAGAGAAAAATATCATTTGCATAATAATTTGGAATATGGTGTAATACATAACAGGAGAAGTTAAATTTGTCTTCTTGCAAACACATTTTTTTCTTCTCCCTGAGCTCTGCTGTATTGCAACAATATTGCAACCCTGTCTACCTGTGAGCTGGAAGCTGGAGCTGAGAGGAACCTGCAGACATGTTAGTTATAGTCACACACAGCTCTGCAGTGAGATCAGGAAAGCAGAGAGCGGCCATTACACATAACACTGGTAACTCCGCCTTATATTTAAATCAAGATCTGTAGGCAGAGTTATTTTCCAGGTACCATCCTCCCTAGAGCCTGGAAGAGGTCATTTATATAAAACGATAAAAGAGGATTTCTCAACCTCAAAGTATCTGATATGAGACACACAGGTAGGTCTCTTCTCAGCAGTCTATAACCTGTATGCCCTTATTAATAGCTTAGATAGGTCAATTGTGGAGACAGATTCCCTTTAAGGAGGCAGGGGGGAGAAGTTTCTAAGTGAGAAAGGAAGCTGATTTCTCGGATAAGATAAATGACAAAGTTTCTTATAATCTTGTACCTTTGATTTTTTGCAAAGTTTGTTGGAAGTACAGTTCCGTTTTAACTTATGAAAGATAAAAACAGGGAAACATACTGCACATGCATAGTCACCTGACAATATCTATTTCACATTAAGCCACTTCACTAACCTTGCCCAGTTCTTTATAAAGGCCCACACAGAAACATTAGTCCTAGTGAAGCCCATTAATGTTCTCACACAGTACAATACCCATATCAGTGCCTCCACACACAATATGATGCTAGCAGTCCACACTGTATGATGCCTCCCCAGAGTTCTCCCACACAATATGATGTCCTCCACAGTCCCTGTACTCACAATGATGTCTCCCACAAATAATATGATGCTCCCAAAGTGCATCCCACAGCATTATGAGTCAACAGTACACTCCCACACACAATATGATGTGTTGTGAATGGGCTTGAGATGAGTTCTGAGCAGAGGCTCCCTCTGGTGGTTACTAGCGGTACTGGACTGTCCAGTGAAGATTGTGAGGATTGGGAATCAGGTGTTACTGACTGGTCTTATATAAGGGAGTCGCCTTCCCATCAGGGTTGCCGGTGATCAATTGTTCTGGTCTCAATCCTTGATTCCTGTTTCCATTGTTGCCTGCTGTGTCGTGTCTGCATCTCCTGCTTACAGATAAGACATTTCCTTCTTTTTGTTTTTGTGCTTTATTTTTGCATTTTGTCCTGCACTTCTGTGGGGGCCTTCAGGGTCCCCTCCGGGGGCTTTTGCCCTCTCAGTTTAGTTCAGCCACTGATGTTTGTACATTTGCTTTTTCCAGTTTTCTCAGTGGCTGCTGTTTTGATTTTGTTACACCAGAGAACTAATTTAGGTGGTAGAGGTCGTGTGATCTCAGGTGTTTTTGAAATTAGTAGAGTTGGTGCTTTTCAGGGTTTTTTGGGATTGCAGTAAGTACCCTTCCTATCCTTTTCTATTTAGGTCGTTTGGGCCCCAACGTTTGCTCATACTATTTTCTGTCTGTGTCAGTATTTCTTCTTGTCTAACCGCCATTACATGTTTGGGGGCTTTCTGTTATCTTTGGGGTTCTGCTCCGGGGCAGATAGCTTTCCTCTTTCTATCTTTAGGTGTAGTTAGTTTCTCAGGCTGTGACGAGGCGTCTAGGACCAACGTAGGAACGCTCCACGGCTGCCTCTAGTTGTGGTGGTTAGTCAGGGTACTGCAATCTCATAGATTCCAACTGCTCTGGTGTATTGCCTTTTTTACCTGCACTCCTCAGCTACCGAAACATAACAATGATGCCTCCCACAGGATGATGCCAACCACAGTCATACTAAACAGTTTTATGCCCCTTACAATCCTCCCACACAGCATGTTGTTCCTCACAGTATTATGGCCCACAGTCTCCCCATACAGCTAAACAATTCCCCTAGTAATATCACCCACAAACAATACGATGCCCCACTGTCTTCAACACAATATAATGACTCTGGGAGCACCACCACACACAATATGATAACTCTCAAAGTTCCCCCACACAGTATGATCTATCCTACACAGTGTAACGCTCGCGCCCTGACTTGTTGGCGCGAGCATGGGGGTGTGGCCCCACTGTGCAGCAAACCAGACTACTGTTATGATTTGGTCTCCGAGGAGGACAGTAACAAAAATAGCCAAGGCAGTCAGACACCAAGAGAGGTTGGTAACTAATGGATTGCAGACCCCTCAACTAACCGCACAACTAGAAGCAGCCGTGGGACGTACCTACGATGACCTAGACGCCTCGACACAGCCGGAGAGTTAGCTAAGCCTAAAGATAGAAAGGGGAAAGCTAACTGCTCCGGAGTAGCGCCCCAAAGGAATAGGTAGCCCCCACACATATTGGCGGTGAGACAAGATGAAATACAAATGCAGGCAGAAAATAGAGTAAGCAAACGCTGGGGCCCAAAACTATCTAGAAAGGACTGAACAGGAAAGAATACTGTCTGCAATCCAGCAAAACCCTAGGAAAAATTCCAACACTTCTGATTAAAAAAATACTGAGACCACACGATCTCTCCTCCGCTAGATCAGAACTCTGTTGTGAACAGGTAGCTACCCAGCAGCCACTGAAGTAACAGGGACTGAACAAATAAACCGAGATAAATGAGAAACAGAGACCAGCGCAGGCCCCAGCAAGGGGACACGGCTGACCTCACTCAGAAGGGCAGAAAAACAAAAGAACACAAAACCACAGAAACAAGCAGAAAATAACTTATCTGAAAGTTGCAGCAGACAGCAGAAAGCAAGCTGACTTCCAAACTGGACCAGGAAGAAACAACTAATTACTGGCGAGGATCATGGGAAGGTTACTCCCTTAAATCTCCCCAGTCATCACTCCCAGATTGCCAGTCGTCCGCAGCTGAATCCTCAGTTGAAGGGCCTCTGTCAGTCAAGGCAGCTTCATTACTATCAACAGCCACCAGAGGGAGCCCCAACTCAGAATCCAGAGCGTTCACAACAGACTACCCTGGAAGGGGCATGATTAAGCTGCTACCTTGGTGTTCACTGGAGCCTCTGATGGTGATGTCAGGCTTGTGCGGCAGGTAGCTGCCAGGTACCACTCCAGGGTGGTGTCTGGCTGTGGCTGCTGATCCCACTGGGGAGCAGAACACTATGAGAAGTGTGGACGAGTACAGACAGGCACGACTGGTACTATGCTGGGCCCGGCTAGTACTCTTGGCAGACTGGCGGGTACGGCTGAGACACTGGCAGGCAGGTGGGCACGGCTGAGACACTGGCAGGCAGGCCGGCACGGCTGAGACACTGGCAGACGGGCACGGCTGAGACACTGGCAGGCAAGCGGGCATGGCTGAGACACTGGCAGGCAGGTGGGCACAGCTGAGACACTGGCTGACAGGCGGGCACAGTACACACAGAAGGGGCAGGAACAGACTCGGTAGGGACAGGAACACGGACAGACATAAGTGGTATATGGGAACAGGTAGGGACCTGTTCAGACTGGAGAAGCTGGGGCTGGTTCCGGAAGAACAGAGACACAGACTGGAATGAGAGATATATGAGAACAGGTAAGAGTAGTGTGTGGGAACAGCTAGGGACCTGTTCAGACTGGAGGAGCAGGGACAGATAAAGAACCGCGGGAAGCGGAACGAGAGTGGAGTCGAACCTCAAGGTTGCGGAGTGGAGAGCAGAACAGAGACGCTGATTGCAGTGCAGCAAGCTGAACCGCACGGAATGCGGAGCAAAGGCAGAACCACAAGGAGTGCGGAGCAAAGGCAGAACTGCAAGAGTGCGGAGCAAGGCAGAACCGCAAGGAATGTGGAGCAAAGGCAGAACTGCAAGGAGTGCAGAGCAAAGGCAGAACCACGAAAAGTGCGGCGCACAGGCAGAACCGCAAGAGTGCAGAGCCGAAGCAGGACGGAACCACAAGGATACACACAGCCGGGTAAGGAAGGCTAAAGACAAGGATACAAATGGGTACAGGTATAAGACTCAGTTCAGACAAGAACAAGTACAGGTCAAGGAACAGAAACCAGGATATGCAGCCTCCTGGAGGGCAGAACAAGAAACACAAAGCACAGAATCAAATCTGGGTACACAGCCCCCGGAGAAGGCGGAAAACAGGACAGGACCTGGCAGCTCAGCAGCAAGACGCTAACTCCAAGGGGTGGGGCTGCCTTAAGTACCAGAGGCTTCTTGACAATTGGCTGGGGATACCTTAGGAAGGTGCACACTGACTCTATAAGAACCAGGAAGTGCCGGTGCCGCCCCCCTATGCACACAGCCAGGAAGCATGCACAGAGGAGACAGGAGATATGAGGCACACAGCATGGAGACGGCAGAAAACAGAGTTCACAGCATGGCCCAGAGTAGTGAGTAAGTTGATGTGTAAGGCAGGTGGGGGACTGGAGGCCATGCAGTGATGCCGGCAGGGTTGGTACAGTACCCCCCTCCTTTACACCCCCTCTTCTTCAAGCCTACCAGGATGACCTGCAGAAGAAGTATTGGACAACACACAGTCCAGGCCATCACGACATCCTTTGTGTAAAATGAGGTAGGCGTGCCATCAAGAATCACAGGATGCCCAGTCTCTTGGTGCCCGACATGGTCAACCTCCACAATGACCTGGGCCTCCTCCTCCAGATTGGTGGAAAGCAGAGATGAGAAAACTTCTGTCTTGGTATCTTCACCAACTGACCACATGGGAGCTGAAGGCATACACTCAGGATCCATCTTCAGTCCATTACCCAGAGGAAGACAAGAGGCAGGGATGCTCCTGGGAACAGTACACTGGTATACTCATTGGAGCCATGTAGAGAGAATGCCACCACTTCCCCTTCATTGGAGACATCATCACACCTAGACTCACTGACTAGCGGACCAGAGGAAGAAGACGAGACTGCTGACTGACTCTGATGCATGGGAATCAGATATCTCTTGCAACTTGGTTGTTCCAACTGAAGCACCTTGCTGGGTCTCCAGACCCGAACGGGTAAAGGAGTTCTTGGCTCTGAATGATCCCTGGGTATACCAGACAGCATATGGAAGATGAACTTCTTCGTGTATAATTCTCCTACTTGGAGTTCAAATAGTCCCTGAAGGACAAGACTGTTCTTAAATAAGGCTCGGCCATCACTAGACAACGCCAACACCGGATTCTGGAGCTGTAGGACGTAGATCACACACCTACTCCATATGGCTGGCGGCTTAAACACATCAAAGCTCCCAGAAGGCAGAGAAACAGCCATAGATTTTAATGGAGAGGGAGTACTCTCACCAAGGGCCACCTCTCCTACTGGCCCAGGGTTTTGGAGTATATGCTTCACAGGGCAGAGACCGTCAGGACGTTCCTTCTCAGGACTAGACTCCGGCTGCAGCTTTGCCAGCCCATTTTTATTAGACCTCTTGGCACTTGCACGGGAGGCTGTCTTGCCAAGCTGTGGAACAGATGAGTCATGGACGGTCATGGACAGATGAGACAATTTACCCACAGATCTCTTTTGTCTGTTGTCTGGTCCGTTTCTGGAAGCTTGGGGGGAAGTCTTTTCAGGAGGCGCTGTACTAGACTTATCGAAGGCTTTGCAGAAGGTCACCAGGAAGGCCAGAAGACTCGAGATAATGGAATCCCTTGCTTCCCAGAGAGGGTTAAGCCACTCCAAGGCATCTCCTGTTAGGTAGGACATTAGGAGTCCTACCTTTACCCAATCAGAGGCAAAATGGGGAGCATGCCATTCAAAGTATCGTAGGCACCGCTCTAAGAACATACGGCACTGCTTTGGATCCCCATTGTACCTTAGCGGATTCGCTGGGACGGATACAGGTTGAGAAATTACATGTGCAGGAACAATGAGTTGGGCTGGAGCAGAGAAGACCTGGATTTCGGATCGGGTAAAAAATTTATTCGGTTGGTCATACCGGCAAAAAATTCATTTTGCTCCGAGAGTGAAGGACCATGGGACTCAACGGGGACCATGGTCTGAGCAACCTGTAAGGCTCGCTCCCTGACTAGTTGGTGCGAGCATGGGGGTGTTGCCCCACTGTGCCACAAGCTAGACTACCCTGGAAGGGGCATGACTAAGTAGCTACCTTGGTGTTCACTGGAGCCTCTGATGGTGAGGTCAGGCTTGTGCGGCAGGTAGCTGCCAGGTACCACTCCAGAGTGGTGCCTGGCTATGGCTGCTGATCCCACTGGGGAACAGAACACTATGAGAAGTGGGGATGAGTACAAACAGGCATGACTGGTACTATGGCGGGATCGGCTAGTACTCTTGGCAGACAGGTGAGCATGGCTGAGACACTGGCAGGCAGGCGGGCATGGCTGAGACACAGGCATGCGGGCACAGCTGAGACATTGGCAGGCAGGCGGGCATGGCAGAGACACTGACAGGCAGGCGGGCATGGCTGAGACACTGGCAGGCAGGCGGGCACGGCTGAGACACTGGCAGGCAGGCACAGTACACACGGAAGGGGCAGGAACAGACTCGGTAGTGACAGGAACAGACATAAGAGAGTTATGGGAACAGGTAGGGAATAGTTCAGACTGGAGAAGCTGGGGCTGGTTCCGGAAGAACAGAGACATAGACTGGAATGAGAGATATATGGGAACAGGTAAGAGTAGTGTGTGGGAACAGGTAGGGACCAGTTCAGACTGGAGGAGCAGGGACAGATAAAGAACCGCAGGAAGCGGAATGAGAGCGGAACAGAACCTCAAGGTTGCGGAGCGGAGAGCAGAACAGAGTCGCTGGTTGCAGTGCAGCGAGTTGAACCGCAAGGAGTGCGGAGCAAAGACAGAACCGCAAGAGTGCGGAGCAAAGGCAGAACTGCAAGGAGTGCGGAGCAAAGGCAGAACCACAAGGAGTGCGAAGCAAAGGCAAACCTTGAGGAGTGCGGAGCAAAGGCAGAACCGCAAGGAGTGCGGAGCAAAGGCAGGACTGCAAAGTATACATATAAGTGGTATACGTTCTACCAATTAGTTCTAAAAGAAATGAGGACATAGCCAAACAATAAGGGTAAGGATGACCTCACGGGGAAACAGAAAATTCCAATTAAATCTCTCCAGAAAAATCCCAATTTAGTTACTCGGAGTGCAGATAAGGAGGGAGGGTTTGTGTTATTGGATAAATGTGCTTACATACAGGAAGCAAAAATGATTCTAAGTGAGGTGGAATACTAAACTGCTCAAAAAAATAAAGGTAACACTTAAACAACAGAATATAACTCCAAGTAGATCAAACTTCTGTGAAATCAAACTGTCCACTAAGGAAGCAACACTGATTGACAATCAATTTCACATGCTGTTGTGCAAATGGAATAGACAACAGATGGAAATTATTGGCAATTATCAAGACACACTCAATAAAGGAGTGGTTCTGCAGGTGGGGACCACAGACAACATCTCTGTACCAATGCTTTCTGTCTGATGTTTTGGTCACTTTTGAAGGCTGTGCTTTCACACTTGTGGTAGCATGAGACGGACTCTACAACCCACACAAGTGGCTCAGGTAGTGTAGCTCATCCAGGATGGCACATCAATGCGAGCTGTGGCAAGAAGGTTTGCTGTGTCTGTCAGTGTAGTGTCCAGAGGCTGGAGGCACTACCAGGAGACAGGACAGGCTCTACACCAGGAGACGTGGAGGGGGCCGTAGGAGGGCAACAACCCAGCAGCAGGACCGCTACCTCCGCCTCTGTGCGAGGAGGAACAGGAGGAGCACTGCCAGAGCCCTGCAAAATTACCTCCAGCAGGCCACAAATGTGCATGTGTCTGCACAAACGGTTAGAAACCGACTCCATGAGGATAGTCTGAATGCCCGACATCCACAGATGGGGGTTGTGCTCACAGCCCAACACCGTGCAGGACACTTGGCATTTGCCACAGAACACCAGAATTGGCAAATTCGCCACTGGCGCCCTGTGTTCTTCACAGATGAAAGCAGGTTCACACTGAGCACATGTGACAGACGTGACAGAGTCTGGAGACGCCGTGGAGAGCGATCTGCTGCATGCAACATCCTTCAGCATGACCGGTTTGGCAGTGGGTCAGTAATGGTGTGGGGTGGCATTTCTTTGGAGGGCTGCACAGCCCTCCATATGCTCGCCAGAGGTAGCCTGGCTGCCATTAGGTACCGAGATGAGATCCTCAGACCCCTTGTGAGACCATATGCTGGTGCGGTTGGCCCTGGGTTCCTGCTAATGCAGGACAATGCCAGACCTCATGTGGCTGGAGTGTGTCAGCAGTTCCTGCAAGATGAAGGCATTGAAGCTATGGACTGGCCCGCCCATTCCCCAGACCTGAATCCGATTGAGCACATCTGGGACATTATGTCTCGCTCCATCCACCAACGTCACGTTGCACAACACAGACTGTCCAGGAGATGGCGGATGCTTTAGTCCAGGTCTGGGAGGAGGTCCCTCAGGAAATCATCCGGAGCATGCCCAGGCGTTGTAGGGAGATCATACAGGCACAGGGAGGTCATACAGGCACGTGGAGGCCACACATACTACTGAGCACAAAATTAAAGTGGAATGTAATTTCCTTAAAACAAGTCAATGTTTTAAGGACATTACATTCCACTTTAATTTTGTGGGTGACTCCAAATCCAGGCCTCCATTGGTTAATAAATTTGATTTCCATTGATGATTTTTGTGTGATTTTGTTGTCAGCACATTCAACTTTGTACAGAACAAAGTATTCAATGAGAATATTTCATTCATTCAGATCTAGGATGTGTTATTTGAGTGTTCCCTGTAATTTTTTGAGCAGTGTATATTAAGTTATCTGTTGATCCCTCGGACATGTATTTTAAGTAGTATTGTTTGCTCATTAAAGATATTGGTCGATCTTTCCTTAATATGGGGGAAAAAGTTTTTTTGCTGATTACATGTTATCATGTCCCTTATTTTTATCATAATCCAAAGATCCACAAGAGTCTATTAAATCCCCAGAACACCCGATTATATCAGGGATTCGGTCTGTTACAGCTAATTTATCATACTATGGTATATAGAGCTTTTTCTTCAGAAGTTTGTTATAGAGCCACCATCCTTTATTAAATATTCATCTCAATTGATTATGGAACGTAGTGAACCCCACATCCCAGCGGAAGCTATACTTTTTACTTTAGATGTGGTCACTTTACTCCAATATTGAACATCAGGTAGGGTTAATGGTGGTTGACCACTACTTGAGCAGCGATACTTCCATCCCATATCATCACAGGCAATTTATTTTAGATGGTATTCATTTTATACTTTGACTTAATGTATTTACATCGGCAGTTGAGGGGCTGTGCAATGGGCACTCGATTTGTACCAAGTTATGTTAATTTGGTCATGGGTATGTTAGAGTTTGTGCACATCGTCCGCTCCCTCCTGCCGATGGGTTGTATTCTATTTTATTAATGGTTCATATACAACCTGTTTTTTATTTGGATTCGCTAACTACTGTAGAAGAGGCAAATAGCTTTGTTCAAGACCTGACTAACAAGAAATGGGGTTTAAAATTTACCTCTACTTTTTCAGCTGGGTCCATAGAGTTTTTGATGCAGGTAGATGTCAATAGCTATTTGGATTATCGTAGCGGATGTAGCGCCCGTGTCCCTGCCTGCTGCCAGACAGGGAC
>VIAB01007550.1:70735-81784 GCA_009801035.1 Oophaga pumilio | reverse complement strand
CTCGTGGCTCGCCATCTAGTCCTTCTTTCCACTGTTGCGTTCCACATCTCCTGCCTCTTCACTATCGGCCAAGACTTCTGGCCATGTTTAGGCCCCAGAGGTTACTAGGTGTCAGAAAGTTGTGTCGTCAACATTGCTACCTTATGATATGCAGTGACCTCCAGATCATGGATGTGGTGGGAAGTCTTGGAGATGTGATGCGCGATGCGGAAGAAAGAAAAAGGCTGAGCGGAGAGGCCGCAGGAGTCAATATTAGTATTTTATTTTCCAAACTTATACTTGCATCTCCAGCCGCCTCGCTGCTGTCTGGTCCTCTTTTTTTCAGTTGTTGATCGCTCCGTGTCTCTTTTCACTGTAGGACAGGACTTCTAGGCCAGAGTGTCATAAGGTTGCAATGACGATGTGATGTTATCATCCCACAGTGAGCTTCGGCCTGAAAGCTGACAGAAGTCCTGTCCCATGGAGATGCAGCACGTGATGGTGGCTGTCTGGAAAGGTTAGCTGTGAGGCTAGGGGTATTTTTTTTCTTTTTTGAACATCTGACGTTTACAACTGGACGTCGTATGTAAGTTGGATGTTCATAACTCGGGAAAAGCCATTATTTTAACGAGGATAAACACAACACCCAATGGTCAATCTATTGCTAAATGTTTAGAAGGAATAACAGGAGCTGCACAGCACAGTTTAATTTCATGGCGCGTGGACAGGAGAAATAATAGATATGTATCAAAATTAAGATGTATGGACGATTAATGATGATCTTTTACATTGTAATTAATTGTGTATTTGCTCTTCTTCAGGCTTCCAAAAAGAAGGTGTACATGCTGTATAATGTACAGCCTGACCGCTCAGTGACTGGCGGGGCATGGTATAGTGATCAAGACTTTGAATCCGAATTTGTAGAAGTTTTAAATCAACAATGTTTTAAATTCTTGCAAACTAAGGTGATTCGCTTTTAGTGATGAGGACTAAATGCGTGTTGTACGTCGTTTTTAGCTGTCCAATACCTAGCCATTGTTTGTGATAAAAGGACGGGTGACAAACCTTTAGTGGTTCTTGCTCCCGTTGCCAACTGACAAGGACCCATGCATTACAAAATGAGAGGGGCCATATACGTACCTCAGCTCCTCTACAAAAATGTAGGTGCCAAGGTGCTCAGCATGAGGGGTGTGGGAGAGGTCTTATTCAAATAAAAAAAAAAGTGCAAGTAATGAAAACAAAAAACAAGTAATTGATAATCTGCCTAGGCCTTCATGTATAGGAGGGCTAAATACAATAAAAAGCCACAACATCGCTTTAATATGCATTAGACCTTTAAGTCCTATTGTTGTTATAATACAATACAAATTGATAAGGCTAAATTAATAATTTACAATACAGGATGTCATGATCATTCAGTTTTTTCACTTTGTGTTTGATCTGAGCTTGAAAACTTGTTCTTCACTGCTTGTAACAGGCAGAAGCGGCCAGAGACAGTAAGCAGAACCCCATGATCCAGAGGAACAGCTCGTTTGCCTCCTCGCATGAAGTTTGGAAGTATATCTGTGAACTTGGCATTAGCAAGGTACGATTCATGATTAAGGCCGAGTTCATCTGTCCAATAATCATCTGTTTCAAACTGATCCAAGTAAGAAGAAAAAAGGGTGGCTATTTAACTAATCTGTTTTCCGTAGACTTCAATGATAAGTTCTATTTCATTCATGGACTTCTTTATTTGTTTTCTTAGCCCAACCAAAATGTTGTGCCTGCACAATTTTTTTTTTTTTTTGTCCAGCTTAAAAAACTGCCAGTAATTGCTGCTGGATCAGTTTGTTCTATTATTGTAGTCAGTACGAATGGATCAGTTTTTCATCAGTTTCAAACCGATTCAGTCTTTTTGGTTTGATTACTGGATCCGTTTCAAACCGTTTGTGAAATCCGCCTTAGGCCAAGTTCACATGTCCAGCAGCAAGCAATCCATTGATAAAACAGTTGTGCAGACAAAACCTTTTTTGTCCGGTTAAAAAAAAAAAAACTCTTTTCAATTGGATCCGTTTTTTAACACTAAAGTTTATGGAAAACAGATCCATTAAATAGACATACGTTTTTCTTTCATTTGACAAGGATCCGCTTTTTGCTCACTGGATCAGTTTGAAATGGAAGAAAACATGATACAATTTAACAGATCCGTTTTCTATAGACGTCAATGTTAAAGAAATGGTTCCAGTTGAAATCAGTTTTTTAACCGGACAAAAAAGTTCTGTCGTCACAACTTTTGTCGATGGATTGTTGCTGGATCCATTCTAACGGATGATTACTGGAGATGTGAACATAGCCTTAAAGGAGTTGTTTGATTAATAGTAGGTTACACATTAACGGTCCATTATCTGCTGCTGCGGCTAAGTATAAACTATGCACAGAGCCAGAACAGCGCAACTCCATACATTATTTAGTGACCGCTCCCTTTCATCTGAGTGGGAAATAAGGTGCAGTACCAAAGAATGGACACTAGGCTGTGTTCGGAGCTGTGCTGTTCAGCTCCATTCATCGTTTGTATCTGGCCGTGGCCTGAAAAGATAACTGCAGCTCGGGGACGGGGTGTCGGTCCTCTAGCCATCTGATGTTGATTTCCTATTCTTAAGCCCCCGTTACACTAAGTGAGATCGCTAGCGAGATCACTGAAGCGTCACCGATTTTGTGACGCAACAGCGACCTAGCCAGCGATCTCGCTATGTGTGACACGCAGCGACGATCAGCCCCCCTGCTGGGTATCGCGTATCGCTGATCGTCGCTGAATGCCCTGGACCATTTTTTCATTGTTGGTCTCACGCTGGCCAGCGCGCATCGCTGCATGTGACAGTGGGAGACCAACGATCAGCGAGCTGGGAGCTAGTATCCAATGTAAACATTGGGTAACTAAGGGCGGCGCCGCGCCTAGTTACCCGATATGTACCCTGGTTACTGGTTCTCAGCTTCTGCTGTAGAGTGCTGAGAGCCGATATCTAGGGTACATATCGGGTAACTAGGTGCCGCGCGGTGCTTAGTTACCGGATATGTACATTGGATACCGGCTCAGCGCTCTACAGCAGAAGCTGAGAGCCGGTATCCAGGGTACATATCGGGTAACTAGGTGCTGCGTGGCGCTTAGTTACCCGCTGTTTACACTGGATACCAGCGTGCTCGCTGGTTCTGATAGCTGGTGAGTCTGCCTTTTGTGACTGCTCACCAGCGTCCACAAAGCGACGCAGCAACGATCCCTGCCAGGTCGTATCGTTGTCGTGATCGCTGCTGCATCGCTGAGTGTGACGGGACCCTAAGAATAGGGGTCCATTTACACAGACCAACCAGTGATACTAGACGACCGTAGATTGATTAACATTTACTAATAAGTGATTGGTTAATAGCTGTTTACACAGGCACATGGCAGTACACAATGCACCCTGACCGATCTGTAGTACATTGTTCAGTGCACATAGGCTGTCACTGTTCTGGGCAGTTCGAGTCCTGCTTACACAGAATGATGATACGCTGCCAAGATCGATGATATTTTTTGCTGTAGAAAAGATCACTTTTACCAGATGAAACAAGTGTTTTACCCGTTCACCAAGTGATCAGCAGTCTGTTAACTCTGAAAAGTTATTGTGAAACCATTGTTGTTAAGAACTCTCATTCACAATAATCTTCCAGTGCAAATGCAGCTGAAGCCATCAATAACAGCGGACGACCCTTTTAACTTTCCTCACACACGTGGCTTTTGGTGAATACAGAGTTATGTCAGCTAAGGGTAAATGAAATTCCCCGTAGTCCTGCTGGGCTGATATTTGATCTGATCCTCATCATGAATACATATTAAGTAGATCCTGTATTACATGAGATCAGCTTGTGTTTTTTATTCTTATGAGTAATTGTCTTTCTGTGTTAGGTTGAACTATCAATGGAAGACATAGAAACTATCTTGAACACTTTAATTTATGACGGGAAAGTGGAGATGACCATAATTGCTGCTAAGGAGGGAACGGTGGGCTGTGTGGATGGACAGATGAAACTTTATAGAGCAGTGAACCCAATCATCCAGCCAGCAGGCTTAGTACGTACGCCATGCGGTTTGTGTCCGGTAAGTGAACATCAGCACCAGATTATGTTTACAGCGAACCTGTCAGCTGTTTTAGCCGATATAAGATGCAGCCACCGCCTTTCAGGGCTTATCTACAGCATTCTATAATGCTGTAGATAAGTCCCCGATCCGACCTGAAAGATAAACATAAGTTTTATTATACTCACCCGGGGGTCGGTTCGATCCGATCTTCTTATGATTGACGCCCTCCTACTTGCTTCATGGGTCCCCGGCATCGCAGTCCTGCGCAAGTGTACTTATTTGCCCTGTTGAGGGCAGAGCAAAGTACTGCAGTGCCCAGGCACTGGGAAAGGTCAGAGAGGCCCAGCGCCTGCGCACTGCAGGAATTTGCTCTGCACTCAACAGGGCAGATAAGTACGCCTGCGCAGGAGCACAATGCCGGGGTGCCATGAAGCAAGCAGGAGGGCAGCATCGCAAGAAGATGGGAGGCGCCGGACCCGGACCTGCGACACCCATCGGACCGGAGCGACCCTCAGGTGAGTATAATAAAACTTATTTTTCTTATCTTTCAGGTCAGATTGGGGGCTTATCTACAGCATTATAGAATGCTGTAGATAATCCCTGAAAGGCGGTGGAGGCATCTTATATTGGCCAAACCAGCTGACAGGTTCCCTTTAATGTTGACCCTTTTCTGTCTCCCTCCGCTTTAATTTTTTCACTTTTGTTTTTTTCCTTTAAGACTACCAAGAGCCACAACTTTTTTCTTTTATTTCCATAAAACAGCAATAAGAATGAATAAATAGAAAAGTAAAAGCGAATCAAGGTTTTTTCCATCACCCATGACGGCACCACGAGCGAAGGGATCCGCCCTTCAAGGACAGGAAACCTTCAAGATTAAAAGGACGGCACCTCTCTCCTCATCAGTTGGTTTCCTGTCCTTGATGTGGAATCCTCAAGATGAAATCTTGGAAGACAGAAGAGGATGCCTGGGTTGAATAGGTTTTGGCAGGCAGTTGTCTGCTGCATCCGTCACCAGGTACCGGTAGTGCCTCGGAGGCCATGTCTTGTCACGCCCTCCCTGAGTGAAAGCATGGCCACAACTCGGGGGCGAGGCTGGGTGTAACAAGATCCTCGGAGGCCACGATTTTACCTTGCCCTCCCTGTTGAGCATGGTGGCCATACAACCCGTGAGGCACATCGGTGACATGCCTCGGACTGTGCCCTCCTTGGGGAGTACCTAAGAAGATCCAGAGGCTGCATCCTGTGTGGTAAAGTCTGTTCCCTCCTGTAGGGCTGATGTCCAGGCAGGTGTCTGCCGTAGGTATCGGGGCGGCAGCGTGTGTCGGCATCTGAGAGCGCGCATCGGAAGTGGAATGCCGGGTGCACGCGGGGTCCAGACTACAGCGCGTTCCCGGGGTGTCATGTCGACGGATGACGTTGGAGTGCGGTCTGAGACAACCTGGTAGCGCGCGCCGGACGTGACCCATCGCGTACTGGAAGTGGAATTCCGGGTACGCGTGGGATCCCGAGCTACAGCGTACACCCGGGTTGTCATGGTGACAGTATCACGTGGGGAAAAGCCTGGGAGCGCAAAGGATCCAGTGCGCACTGGAAAATAGAGTGCGCGAGCATGGGGGCTGGTACCGGCGGGGACAGACCGGAAACAACCCAGAGTGCACTGGGGTGCACATGAGGGCAAAGAGCGCACACTGCACCATGGGTTATTGAACCAGGTGGTGCCATTCTGCTATGAAAAAAAAAGGGGGTATTTAAATGTGAGGCAGAGGTGCAGGCGATGGCAATCATGGATGCCTTTTTGCCAGAGCACTTGCAGCCTCACCAGCAGCAGGAGCCAGAGAGGCGGTCACACGCCGCAGCAGCCGTGGAGGCCGCTCGGGCGGATCTTCGTGGTTCCAGGAAGGAGGGTTCCATAGTCTCGGCGGGAGACATCGAGGACACCATTCAACCTCCAGATCCGGTACCCGTTTGAAGCGTCCGAGTGGTGAGTGAACTCCGAGAAAGTACAGTACACTAATGTCTGTTCTCTTTCTCCTGTCTCCTACTCTCCCCTCTTTTTGTACACATTGGTGGGGTGGAGTATAGGGGGTTCCTAAAAAGAGCAAGTCTAAGCTTAAGAATTGGGAGTGTCCCCTATGCAGACGTCAGCTAGGAGCACCTTGGGATAAAAGCTATGTCAGGACTGTATTGACAAGACTTTTGCTGAAAAGACTCCCTCCTTTTCTGCAAATTTAAGATCCCTAATACAGTCAGAAGTCTGTAAGTCAGTTAGAGCATTGCAGGCCATAAAGGACACAGACAGTTAGGGGAGAGACATATCCAGCCCCTCGTTTGCATCACAAGAAGACTCCACGGGATCGGAGCCAGAGGACTCAGATCAGTCACGGTACTCTGAGAGTAGTTCAGAAGAGGAGGTTACGTTCCCAGCAGAGGCTATGGACAAACTTATAAAAGCGGTCCGGTCTACCATGGGACTGGTAGATGAGAAGGCTAAGAAGACGGCCCAGGAACTCATGTTCGGGGGCTTAGAGAGGAAAAGACAAAGAGCCTTCCCCATTAATGAACAGTTGCAAGGTCTCATTAAGAAAGAATGGGAGAAACCAGAAAAGAGAACACAAATAATTATTTCTTTAAAAAAGAAATATCCTTTTGATGAAGAAGCGTCTTTGTCCTGTGATAAGGCACCAAGACTAGATGTGGCAGTCTCGAAAGTCTCCAGGAAGTCTTCCCTCCCTTTTGAGGACCGTTTCCCTGAAGAAACCATTAGATAGGAAGACGGATAGTTTTCTTAAGACGGCTTGGGAGGCCTCGGCAGGGCCATTGAGGCCGACCATTGCGGCCACCAGTGTAGCTAGATCTCTGAAGGTCTGGGTGGACAATCTGGAGGATCAGTTGAAACAGAGAGCCTCCAGAGAAACCATCTTAGAGGCGATACTGGCCATCAGAGCAGCGGCAGTATTTTTGGCAGATGCCTCAGCGGACTCAGCAATGCTGGCGGCCAAATCAGCGGCATTTGCCAATGCGGGACGTCGTGCGGTGTGGCTTAAATGCTGGCAGGGGGATACGCAAGCAAAGATTAAGCTCTGCTCTTTGACTTGTGAAGGTAACTTCTTGTTTGGGCCGGCACTGGATGAAGTGCTAGAAAAAGCCGGAGACAAGAAGAAGAATTTTCCAAAACAGCCATTTCCGTCCTTTCGACGCTCCTTTCAAAAAGGTCGAAGATTCATGAGACAGCAATATAGAGACCAAGACAGAAACAGGGCTGACAAGCGATCCAGGGGAGGGAGAGGTTTTTACTTTGGCAAGCCCTCCAGGGACACCAAGAAGTCGTCCCAGTGACTGCTTCTCCCAGGTAGGAGGGAGGCTCTCTCACTTCCTCCTTGCCTGGGAGAGGATTTCATCCAGCACCTGGATTCGACAGATCGTGGAATCTGGCCTAGGGTTGAGGTTCCACGAGTTACCGGCACAGAAATACACACAGACCCCAGTACAGCCCTCACAAGAAAGACAACGGGGCCTAGAAGAAGAGGTAGTGTCGCTGTTAGAGAAGCACGTGCTGGAGGAAGTTCCAGTGGAAGAAAGGAAGAAGGGATTTTATTCCCCCCTATTTCTTATAAAAAAAAACGGACAACTCTTGGAGGACCATCATATATCTGAAGGGTCTCAACAGTTATCTAATAATTCCTTCATTCAAAATGGAGACAATAAGGTCAGCAGTAAAACTCCTCTTCCCACAATGTTACATGGCAGTCCTACACCTCAAGGACGCATACTACCATGTCCCTATCCGACAACAGGATTGCAAGTTTCTTAGGGTGGCAGTGCAAATAGGTTCTTGGATCGGCCATTTTCAATACAGAGCTCTGCCCTTTGGGTTAGCAATAGCCCCTCGAGTATTCAAAAAACTAATTTCAGAGGTCACGGCGCATCTCAGAGAGAAGAATGTTCTAATACTGTATCTGGACGACTTCTTGATTGTGGGGAAGAGTTTTTCTCACTGTCAGGAACAGGTCAGGATAGTTATGGACACATTACAGACTCTGGGATGGCAGCTAAACCTAAAAAAATCCAGACTGAAACCGACAACGGTACAGGTTTTCTTGGGGCTACTAATAGATTCGGTGTCACAGGAGTTTCACCTCCCAGAGGAAAAAGAGCAACAGATCAAACAGTTAGTCTTGACATCAATAAAGAAGCCGGAAATGACACTCAGAAAAGCAATATTGTTGTTGGGGTTCCTAACCTCCTGCATACCAGCGGTGAAATGGGCTCAGTTCCGTACAAGGGAACTACAGTGGTGCGTACTGCAATACGACTTAACACTACAGGGGCAGTTAGAGCGAATGCTTACCCTCCCGGACTCTGTAGTCCAATCATTCAGGTGGTGGTTGCAGATCGAATCAACCCCGAGAGGAGTACCCTGGATGTACGGAGCCTCCAGGGTAGTCACAATGGACGCAAGTCCCTGGGGGTGGGGAGCCCACCTAGACAACTTGTGGCTCCAGAATCCTTGGGTCCAGGGGGAAAGGGGCCTGTCATCAAATGAATGGGAACTGCTGGCGGTCGAAAAGGCACTGAAGGGGTTGTTGCCACATTTACGAGGGCAACATGTGAGAGTCCTATCAGACAACCAATCGGCAGTAGCCTACATAAATCAGGGGGCACCCGTTCTCTAACGCTGATGCAGATAGCAGAAAGGATCCTATGTCTGGCAGAACAGCATTTCCTCTCATTATCGGTCCTGCATATTCGAGGAGTAGACAACCTGAAGGAAGACTTTCTAAGCCGCAATCAGTTGGAGAATGGTCCCTGAAAGAGTCCATTTTCAATCAGATAGTGGACATGTGGGGTCGACCCAAAATAGATCTCTTTGCTTCAAGAGCCAACAGGCGGGTTCAGAAATGTTCCCTAAGACCAGCAGACAGGCCGTTAGCAGTAGACGCCTTCAGAATAGAATGGACATCAGGACTCCTGTACGCCTTCCCTCCAATATGCCTCATACCGGCAGTCTTGAAGAAAATCAGAGAGGACAAAGCCAGTGTAATCTTGATAGCCCCATTTTGGCCAAAGAGGCTATGATTCTACTGGCTAAGGATAATGTCCGTGTCGGATCCATGGGTACTCCCAGAGGACCAGGACCTTCTAACGCAGTGACCTTTCCGTCATCTTCAGAAGTCTGGGCTGCATTTAACAGCCTGGAATTTGAGAGGTCACTACTAGAGAGGAAGGGCTTCTCATCAGAAAGCCTATAACCACCAGAATTTATGGGAGGATATGGAGTAAATTTTTATCTGTCTCAGAGCCAATACAGGAAGGGGAAGTCCCGATAGTGGCCATACTAGAATTCCTGCAGAAGGGGTTAGAGTTGGGATTAGCAGTCAGTACCCTCAAAGTGCAGATTTCAGCTTTGGAGGCATTAACTGTGACCTGAAGAATGATAGATGGGTGGCCAGGTTTATCCGAGCCGGTAGTAGAGCGACCTCTGTCCCATCTCCTACACCTCCTCCTTGGGATCTAAATCTAGATTTATCAGCCTTAACAGGGAGTCCCTTTGAGCCATTGAACACGGTGTCAGAAAGGATAATCACATTAAAGACAGCCTTATTAGTGGAGCTCACTTCGGCCCGTAGAATAGGCGACTTGCAAGCTTTATCAGCAGACCCTCCCTACACTCAGGTCATGGATGATAGGCTGGGTCTAACCTTAACACAATTCTATCTTCCCAAGGTGGTGTCAAGGTTCCATAGGGCTCAGGAGATAATCCTACCATCTTTCTGTCCTAACCCTGGTAACCAGAAGGAGGAGAGGCTTCATTGTCTAGACGTTAGGAGATGTCTCCTACGGTACTTAGAGGTAACAAAATCCTGGAGGAAGCAAAGAGCCTTGTTTGTATCGTTTCAGGGGTCGAGAAGGGGCCTTAAGGTCTCTAAGCATACTATAGCTAGATGGGTGAGAGAGGCCATTAAGCTAGCGTATAGTACTGTAGGCAGGGCTGTTCCAGAAGGACTGAAGGCCCACTCCACGAGAGCCATGGCAACATCCTGAGCGGAGAGAGCGGATGCTTCCATCGACCAAATCTGTAAGGCGGCCACTTGGTCCTCTCCGTTTCCCTTCTTCAGACATTATAGGTTAGATCTGTCCGCTTCCTCTGATCTCACATTTGGGAGAAGGGTGTTACAGGCGGTGATCCCTCCCTAGGACTACAAATCTCTGTAATTCTCTCGTGGTGCCGTCATGGGTGATGGAAAAACACAGGTATTACTTACCTGGTAGTGTGTTTTTTTTCATGATTCATGATGGCACCCTTGTATTCCCTCCCTATTGGATCAGATTATTGTTTCGCTGCATCGTTATGTTTAGGCACTTCCTTTGGTGTTGGTAGCTAGAATTGTAAAGATGGATGTATTATTTGAATGTACTCTAATCTGCGGAGTTCCTCTCATGCTCTGTAAAGCAACTGATGCTTAGAGAGGAGCCGCCCTTTTTATCTTGAAGGTTTCCTGTCCTTGAAGGGCGGATCCCCTCTCTCGTGGTGTCGTCATGGATCATGAAAAACTACACTTGTTTGGTATCTCCATAATTGTACAGACACGGAGAATCATTTTGCCAGATCACTTTTTCTGCACAATAAAAAGATGCACTGCCAATATCTATACTAATTGTAAGTAGGGGTGCTACAAAAGTATTAGAGATAATACTAAAGAAAGAAAGAAAAGGAAAAAAAACAAAACAGAAAATATTTTCTAATGGTTGTGCACATTGTTTTAGTAATCAACCAAATCGCTGTTCCATAATTAAAACCTACCATAAATAGAAATATATACATCTCAGATACCAAGTCATATGAAGTATAGATGCTACGCTTTTGCATGAATTGGATTTGTTAGGTCACAGATACACGGGTATTACTTACCTGGTAATGTGTTTTTTCTTGCCGGAAAAAAAAAAACACTGGAAAACTTCTTATTCATCGGCAG
>VIAB01007550.1:23687-33790 GCA_009801035.1 Oophaga pumilio | reverse complement strand
TTTCCTTTCCTCAGTCAAGTTGACTACAGAGCCAAGTTGTGGGCTTGTAACTTTTGTTTCCAGCGAAACCAGGTGAGTGCCTGTATATTCCATTTATTGGCTTTTCAATTTTGTACTGAACGTGAATGACGCTGTGCTGTTCTATCTGTTCCCTGTTTGTTTGCATCCTAAACAGCTGATTGTTTGGGGTGCTAGGTGTCGGACCCCCACTGATCTGATATTGGTGGCCGGTACGATGGACAGATCATCAATATCATAAGTCTGGGCTACTATTTTACTATTTAACTTACCATTTTCCTTTGAAAGATGTTGCATATTGCTCTCTAGGAATAAAGATCCCTAATCTTGTACTGGGAGTCAGAGCATGTTGCTAGTCTTTTTTTATTCTTCATCTTTCCAGAAGAAAGCTAGAATGTAACTTTCTTACTATATTACTTCCCATTTATTGGATACAATTAAAGCTAGACTAGAACCTACATGTTTCGCCCTATTCATACCATGAATAATGATACACGCCACAACATGTAGGTTGTGCAGATAACTACTGGATGGAGTTTAATTGTATCCTGTAAATGTGAAGTTGTATTTCCTGCGGAGCGCCTCTCGCTGGACATTGCTCTCATTTATCCATGTTCATTGATGCTACTCTGGCTGGTCTGCTCCAGCTGAGCACCGATGCCGAGCTTTATAATCTGATGGCTTTCCTTGTCTGTCTTTTCTTACTATAGTGTAACCTTTTTTTTATTACTACTTCTATTTTCAGTTCCCTCCCACATATGCTGGAATATCAGAAATGAATCAGCCTGCGGAGCTGATGCCACAGTTCTCCACCATAGAATATATTGTCCAGGTACAGACCTTGAGTGCTAATTTTATTTTCAGTGTTTCAATAATGTAAAATACTCCACTTTTTACTTGTTTGAAAAGACTTCTCATTGGTGACTATAACATGTTGCCAAGAGCTGATCGTGGAGACCTCACATTCCAGAATACTAAGTGTGAATTGCAAATATAGTTACATCGTGCAGTTATTGCTATCTTCTAAAGGGATGACATATGACTCGGATGGTGGGTGTTTGACGTCTGAGACCCCATTGTAGTGCTGCCTCCCCTTCGCTGTTTTTTCCTGCACAGCGGCTCTTTGTGCAAGGAACCTGTTTGATATCCCCATTTAGGTTACAATGGGAAGACTGCAGCTCCTGGCACAGATACGAGGCTGGTAGCACAAATCTGCAGGCAAAAAACATGCATCTCAAGTCAGATCTGTGACCTTTTAATTATTCAGATTGTGTAGGTCAATGAAAAATCAAAACTCCAGAATCTGATGTAGGGCATCAGGTTTCGTATCGATGTGAAGAATGCTTTAATAGTGCCAAAACTTCCAACAAAAATAAGTATGTATATTGCATTAGTTTTTGCTGGAGGTCTTGAAGGTCAAACACCCACAAATCATACATGGATGACATACCTTATGAATACACCGTCCATTTATAAGAAGGAAACACCCCATTAGTGGGCAGTCATTTTACATCGATAAGACACTTGATAAAATTCCCAAACACATTAGAAAAACTATGCGCTAACTTGTTAGTTTTAATCCACTGACTCTCTGCTAATGATAGATGTTTGGTGGAAAGAAAGATGGTTCATTGTTGGTCTTCAACCTGTGCAACCCTTTTATCTCTAGGGAAATATGTTACCCCCAGAGAGGTGGCTAGCAGCTCTTTAATCATGTAAAGAACAAAACTAATGCCTGTCGGCCCAACAACTGTCTTAGGGTCCCCATGCAAATTAGACTCGTTATCCAACACCGCTGATATCGAAAGGGTTGGTCTGACACAATTTGTCCTACTTCGAATGCCGATGCTAAGATAAGCTGCTTCTAGTGATGTATGGTAGCAGCTGTCTAATGGAGAACAGAGTATACATCATACTGGGATCGGTGACTGTAGCGTGATGTGTGAGACAGTGATCGGCGACTGTAGCGTGATACATCGGATGGGGATCAGCGACTGTAGGGTGATGCGTCGGATGGGGATCGGCGACTGTAGCGTGATACATCGGATGGGGATCAGCGAGTGCAGGGTGATGCGTCGTGATCGGCGACTGTAGCGTGATGTGTCGGGGATCGGCGACTGTAGCGTGATGCGTCGGACGGGGATCGGCGACTAGCGTGATGCGTCGGACGGGGATCGGCGACTGTAGCATCATGCGTCGGACAGGGATTGGTGCAGTGTAAAGCGTCTGACGGGGATCGGCGACTGTAGCGTGATGCGTCGGACGGGGATCGGTGACTGTAGCGTGATGCGTCGGACGGGGATTGGTGCAGTGTAAATTGTCTGACGGGGATCGGCGATTAACTATTGTGATGCATCAGTCGGAGATCGGTGACTAGTGTGATGCATCGGACGGGGATCGGCGACTAGTGTAAAATGCGTCGGATGGGGATCGGCGACTGTAGTGTAATGCGTCAGACGGGTATCGGCAACTGTAATACATCAGACGATGATAGATTTTCTGTTCTTTGTTATTGTAGTAAATGTCTTTTGTATGTTTTATGATTGCAGCGCGGCCCGCAGACTCCCCTGATTTTCTTATATGTGGTTGATACCTGTCTCGAAGAAGAAGACTTGCAGGCTCTCAAGGAATCGCTGCAGATGTCTCTCAGTCTGTTACCCCCGGATGCCTTAGTGGGACTGATCACATTTGGGAGAATGGTTCAAGTGCATGAGCTCAACTGTGATGGGATCTCCAAAAGCTACGTCTTCCGAGGAACCAAGGATCTTACAGCTAAGCAGATCCAGGTAGGGACTGTTATTGTTGTGAAGTTGCTAAATATAAAGTAGTTACCGACTCTCATGGGCATTACAGTGAAATGAATTCTCCTCCGGGTCCGATGTCTCTAGTGAAGCAGGTCGCTGTCTTCACTGCTTGTCAGGACATTTCCATTCAGTATGGATTTCTAGAGTCTTATCTTGCATTGTGCCTGCCATATATGAAATGGCCATAATATCACCAAAACTGCATTCATGTTTCTGCTTTAAAAAAGGACTGATGTCAAAAGTAATTTTTTTTTTTTTTTTTTCTTTTGTTGGTGTTAATGATGCGATGTCCCTCTCCGCAGAGTTGTTAACACTATACTATTATGTGTGCTTCCTCCAACATCAGGCAGAAGCTGGGAGGCAACGGATCGGTGAATAAAGAATATGAGAACAGCCCTTTATGTTCCTGCAGATATGGGTTAATCTGCAGGCTAATAGCGTTACTAACCTGCCGAACACTGCGGGGAGAAAATGCACTTTATTCCCTCCACACCGTCCCGGTTTCAGTCACCTCTCTGAGAATAGAGAGCGACCGCTGTAACCGCACACCGGGATGGACTGACTGACAGCCGGCTCCTATGCAGGGCGAGTGTCAGTCAGTCGGGGTGGGGGGAGGCGCGTTTACAGTCACCACTCTCTATAGCCAGAGCGATGACTAGACCGGTGCCGTCACCGCCCCGTGACTGAAACCGGAACCCTGCAGGGGGGGGGGATGAAGTTCATTTTCTCCCCTTAGCGTTTTGCTAAGTGCGCTAATCTGCAGGCTTATAGCGCTTTTTGTGGTGACAGGGTTGCCTTTAACTCTTGACACATATTTAGATTTGCATGGTAAAAATGGCCGCCTCTGACCATCCTTATCAGTACACATTGGTACAAGGATTCCGTTTTTATGTTTGACACGAGGCTGGATATTCTTTATAGGAGTTGTGAGGCGACCTCTTGTCCAATCGCTTATTTAGGGCATATGGATATCGAAAAGGGGGTCCTTATTTGGGGGAGTGAGTGAGGTAGGAGAGTGGCTAGTAAGCAGCAGCGCTTAATTCTGCCAATCCTGGAGAAGAAACATTTGGCTGACCATGGATTCCGTGAGGGGCATTGGGAGATCTGCAACAGCTTCCTCCACATTAGCATTATTTCCAGATTATTACCTTATTGTTGATTTATTTTTTTTTCATTTAGGATATGTTGGGTCTTGTAAAACCTTCAGCCGCAGCACAACAGGGAAGACCCCAGCAGCCTCCGGAGCAGCCGTTCTTGTCCAGCAGGTGACCCCTTTTGGAAATTTTAGCATTGTTTTCAATGTTTCTTTCAGTTATCCCATTATGGACATTCTAGTGGTTTTTGTAACAATGACTTTTTTTTTTCTTTACTCTAGGTTTTTGCAGCCGGTTCACAAGATTGACATGAATTTAACAGATCTGCTTGGGGAATTACAACGTGACCCGTGGCCTGTAACTCAGGGGAAAAGGCCGCTCCGATCCACTGGGGTGGCCCTGTCTATTGCTGTTGGTTTATTAGAGGTAATTGTTGGCTTGTTCATTATTAATGCGGCCAATGATTCATTTCAATATTAAAGCCTCTGCTCAGTTTACAAGTGAAATGTTAAACAGATTGCATTAAGGATGTGTGCACATTGGTTTTTGTGCCTGAAAAATCTGCTGCAAATACGCAATGTTGGAAGGAAAAAACGCTACATAAAATACATGTTTGCATTTTTTTAAATGCCTTTATGCATATGTCATCACCCTCCCCATTCATTTGAATATGTGGAAAACATTGAAAAAATTGACAGGCTGCAGATTTGTAAAAAAAAAAATACTTTGGTAAAAATGTGCATATGACTTAAGATTTTAAAAAAGTGTTATTAATTTCCTGGTACTGTAAGGGTTTTTTTTTTTTCTCCTTTTTCTTGCAACATAAATGCAGTGTGTGAACAAATCCTTACACGGGAACTGAAATGTAGACAGTGCTGAGGCTAATACAAATTGTGATATGTCAAATAAAAAATTGCCAAATTTAAAAAGAATGAATTCGATCAATAGGATATTTTCTTATGATTGCTTCCATTTAAATCGCCAGAATCTGAGAACAGAGATCCATTCATTACTGTGGAAGACACTAAATCTGTACGCGCGGGCCAAATAAATGCCGCTAAATGGAGAGAGGAGTTCAGTGTCCATAAAAGAAGAAGATAGTTTATTTAAAAAAAAAAAGCAGCAACTGATATTGATTATGATGGGTGATCAATACTAGATCAGTGGAGGACCAAACCTGGCTCCCTGACTGACAAGCTGTCACCTTAGGTGAAGGCCAGATGTAAACGTTCAATGGAGTGGAGTAGCACCGCTCCATACCCTGAGAATAGGAGCTGATCTGCAGTACTCGGCAGCGGCCACTACACCCTGTACGCAGTCTGGCCTCTGCCGCCACTGCACACACCTGATCAATGGGCATGATGGATGTTTGACCCCCAGATCTATTCCAATGATACGTCCTCAGCATCTTCAGTTGAAAAGTTCCCTAAAGCTGGTTATAAATCTGATTTTCAGCAGTCAAATATCTAATGTATGGGGCCCTCCCGACAGCTATTGTTTGGGGTGAGGGCCTGGTAGTTGGATTTTAGTTGCCTAATTAATGTGTTCTTACTGAGATGAAACTGGCCGTGGCTCACTCGACCATGCCTCCATTTCTGTGCAAGGGTTGGGATAGATGTGCCCGGTTGAACAATCAATGCGTGTGACCCACCGCCTCCCGTGGAAGAAAAGGTGGCACATGTTAGAGCACTTTGTGTTCCTGTGGTCCGAGAGGGAGATGGCAGATAGCACCCAGTACTCAACTGTGGATTTTTTTACTAAGTTTATATTTTTGCTGTTTCGTGTAGATGCAGAACCTCCCGTGACTTTCATGCTATGGAATTACTAAATATATCCAAATCTGCCTTACCTTATAATAGGTTTATGTTTGTACAAGCTAATATTTTTATATACCTTCTCTATAGGGGACTCTTCCGAATACTGGCGCCAGAATCATGTTATTTACAGGAGGACCACCAACACAAGGACCAGGGATGGTTGTCGGGGATGAGCTGAAAACGCCAATTCGTTCCTGGCACGACATTGAGAAGGATAATGCTCGTCTTATGAAGAAAGCTACTAAGGCATGGCCCATTGCATTTCTTGTGTATAAGAAAAATGTATTCATTGTGTCAGACAATAGCGTATTCTTTCCCCCCTGAGGAACGCACAATGTGGGGCTTTGTGCTGGAAGGAAGCTCATATTCGTGTGCGGGAACGATATTCTCAATCACTTACTTGTTCGGAAAGGACAGCTGAAATCTAGCTGATATTCTGCAGACCTAGCTTTGTGCACATATATCCACTGATCTAAGAAAGAAAGTGTATTGGGTGGTGTGAAGGTATAATCATAGATATTCTCTGTACGCAGCATTATGAAGGCCTGGCAAACCGCACTGCAGCCAACGGCCATTGCATAGACATTTACGCCTGTGCCCTGGACCAGACGGGTCTCCTGGAGATGAAGTGCTGCTCTAACCTCACCGGGTAGGGTGCAGAAATGTACAATCATGTGACATTTATGTGATTCTGGTCTGCTCAATAATTTTTTTTTTCTTTTACTTTAGGGGTCAGATTGTGATTGGAGATTCTTTCAACACATCTCTGTTTAAGCAAACCTTCCAGCGAGTCTTCAGTAAGGATTTAAATGGAGCTTTCAAAATGGCCTTTGGTGCGAACCTTGAAGTTAAGGTGAGTCTGCCATGTCTCACCCACTTTTTCATTTCTTAACCTCAGACATCTACATATGTGCCTTCTTGAATCTTCAATACACATTCAATGCAATGGTGCTTGATAACGTTAACAAAATTAATTTAGAAGATCTTCGAATAAAGACCGTATGTAATTTGGAGTCTTAGTCCACAGAAATTTGGACTAATTTGCAATTTACCATAGCAGAGGAGCTGTTTTCCAATCACTGTAGTTGTTAGTTTTTATTAATGACAGCATGGTGGCTCAGTGGTTAGCACTGTTATTTTGCAGCACTGGGGTCCTGGGTTCAGATCCCACCAAGGACAACATCTACAAGGAGTCTGTATGTTCTCCCTGTGTTTGCTTGGGTTTCCTCCGGGTTCTCCGGTTTCCTTCCACATTCCAAAGACATCCTGATAGGGAATCTAGATTGTGAGCCCCAATGGGGGCAGTGATGATAATGTGTGTGAAATGTTATGGTGCTTTATAGGTTGTCATATCATAGATGGGGACAACACACATTTAAAGCAATCTTATTTAGTAACTAACAATGTTGATCCTGTTTTTTTTTTTTTTGTTTTTTTTTATAAATCTCCAATAGACGTCAAGAGAGTTGAAAATATCCGGTGCGATTGGGCCCTGCGTTTCCTTAAATGTGAAAAGTCCATGCATTTCAGAAAATGTAAGTTGCAATAAATCTATGTGCTTCTTTTGCACCAAAATCACCATCTCCAGTCTACCGACCCTCGTAGCAGATCATTACAGCAATTTATGTCTGTCTTAGGAACTTGGAGTTGGTGGAACGTGTCAGTGGAAAATATGCAGTGTAGATCCATCAACAACTCTCGCCTTGTACTTTGAGGTGGTGAACCAGGTAAATTTAATAATTGGTAATTCTTGTCTTCTATTTACTGCCCCCTTAAAGGGGTTGTCTGGCTTTGGGGTACAAGTCTGCAGTCACTATATGTGACTGCAGACTTACAAATTCTCGCAGAACGTGCACTGAGTGCTTTGAGGATTCTAGAGCATTGAGAGCAGGCAATTTGCATACTTCTGACCACATTCCGACAAGACATGTCCGGCTTCTCTCAGTACTCTTGTATTGAGCAAGGCCACACACATCTAGTCTGCATGTGACCACATATTTGAAGTTTGGATGATACATTTTGGTGTTCTTTTGATATCACAAGTAGTAAATACTTATATTTCTTTTTTTTTTCCCTGTTTTTCAAAGAACTCTGGCAAAAAAATGTATTCCCTAATCCCTTAGCAATATGCGTGTGTTTGTATATTTGGTGATCGCCTCTTTCCTGCTTCCCAGTGACCATTGTATCCTCTTTTGAACTAAGTGACTTGTTCAGACTAGTCGGATCACACAGGGTCTCATGTTTTTGGCCAGAAGTCTCTCTTTCTCATTGCAAGTTATAGGAGCCTAAATGTGAGTCTCATAGACTTCGATTGTCAAAGCGGCCTCCGGCTCCATACAGAAGACGCTGCATGAGCTGAATTGCAGTCACATGGTATAAAATAGGATCAGAATGTCTCTGGGATCAGGAGGAACCTGTGATTTTGGTATTTAAAACACTTGCACTAATAAAAATATAAAGCTTCATACACGATTAAATGAAATCGCATCATAGAAACGCTTTTAAAATCATTCTGTAAAATAGTTGCAAGTAAATATGTATAGACCCAAATAACCGTTTATGAAATCCTGTCTGCCCTCAGCATAATGCACCCATTCCTCAAGGCGGTCGGGGGGCTATTCAGTTTGTCACTCAATACCAGCATTCCAGCACACAGAAACGTATCCGAGTCACCACCATTGCCCGGAAGTAAGTGTTCGCTGTCCAGTATTTGTAGCACACGATGCCACTCGTGACACACCGCTGACATCCTCTGCCTCTTCCCCCCCCCAGCTGGGCCGATGCTCAGACTCAGCTGCAGCACATTGAGGCGGCCTTTGATCAGGAGGCGGCAGCAGTGCTCATGGCGCGTCTAGGGGTCTATCGGGCCGAGACCGAAGAGGGACCTGATGTTCTCCGATGGTTGGACCGACAGCTGATCAGGCTTGTAAGTGTCATGTAATCATATGAAATTACTGTTACTTCCATCATAAGATGGGCGTCCACATTACTTCACCTTCCAGGGAGATTTTGTAACATAATTTTAATGCACGTGTATAGGTTTAAGTCCATAACCAAACCAATAAAAGTCTACTTCTAGCATTAATAGGGCCTTGCAATAGTTTGTCCATTGTTTCCACGTGAATTAAAATAAAAGGCAACCTTGATAGTGGTGAAGGCTTTTTTGGGGCTGATTAACCACAAATCACAGAATGCATGTGGCCCCGTTCAGTGCCAGCCAGTCCTGTACTGCACGTACAGTGAATAGACTGATGATATAGTCACTAATAGTGACCCAATGACACAAGCACAAAGTCTGTCTTCTTGTGATTTGGTTTCTCGTTTTTATGGATGTAATGAAGTAAATTGCTTATTTCAGTGCCAGAAGTTCGGACAGTACAACAAGGATGATCCCACCTCCTTCAGACTTTCAGACACGTTCTCTCTTTACCCTCAGGTAATTGCCAATTATCTATCTAAGTCATTGTAAAAAAAAAAACTTCAAGAATTCTGAAGTCACACCTGAAGTTTCCTTGCCTCTAGGCTGACCCTGTAAAAGTATAGAAATACTGAGCTGTTTTTAGCTACTGTTTGCGGACATGTTATTCTCTAAAGTTTTCGGGGTTTTTTTTGTGAGTAAAAGCGCTCTTTGAAACCTTCCCGCACTTTATTACAGTTCATGTTCCACTTGAGGCGGTCTCCCTTCCTGCAAGTGTTTAATAACAGTCCGGATGAGTCGTCTTACTATCGGCATCACTTCGCCAGACAAGACCTGACCCAATCTCTGATCATGATCCAGCCCATACTGTACTCTTACTCTTTCTATGGTCCTCCAGAGGTGAGGGGCTGCGGTCAGCGCTGGACACATAGACTTAACTAGGCAGAAATCTTCTCCTCTATTTCTCATTCTTTTTTTCTTTTAACAGCCTGTTTTATTGGACAGCAGTAGCATTCTCGCCGACAGAATTTTGCTTATGGACACATTCTTCCAGATTGTCATCTACCTTGGAGAGGTACGCTTGTCGTTCTCAGTGGTAGCCAGCAAAATCAATGGTTCCTCCATATTTCTCAATGCACTGAAAAACCTACAACACCTCCAACTAAAAGCAATATACTCTTTGCATTGCTTAGCTGTAATATGGGCACAGTGATACAATCGTGCCCATATTCCAGCTAAGAACCATTTGTAAAGGTCATGTCCGTGTGGGGACCCTCCTTATTTTAAAGGGTTAGTACGAGAAAAATAGCTACTTTTCTCCCAAAACCAGTCAGTGCCAGAAATGTGGCAAGTATTGTAGCTTAGTCATGTGTACGCGAATGAAGCTGAGATTAGATTGTGTGCAGTACACAGTCTATGGACAAGTGCGGTATTGTTTTAGAGGAAAATAGCC
>VIAB01007549.1:80597-96502 GCA_009801035.1 Oophaga pumilio | reverse complement strand
TCCTATGTAGAAGAATATAACTACTATAATGCTGCTCCTATGTATAAAGTTGTGGATAATTATCTCTGTCCTGCTCAGTATTGTAGGTAACAAGCTTAGTGACAGAGGGAAGGAAGTTTTGTTGGAGCTGCAGGGACGTTTGCCCGGCCTGAAGATTCTCAGCAGCTTTATGGGTGACATGGGGTTGCTGCAGGCATACTTGGACTGGGTGCAGGAACTAAAGGAAAACTCACAGCAAATGGAGTCAGTGAAAAATGTTGATGCCTTACATAATATATTGTCAGAGCTCCGGAAGGAGGATCCTAGAGAGAAGCCCATCGCCCTCAGGGAAAGAGCGGCACAGCTGGAGAGGGAGATTCACCTGATCCTTCAGTCATCCTCAGAAAGTGGGAGATAAGGAATCTAGATCATCCAGTAATCCAGAACACTAAAAACTCTGAAAACTGCTATACTGTGAACCAGATTAATAATAAAGGGGTGACTGTATAGCCTTCAGAATTTTCCATGTTTTTTGTATAATTTTGACCTAAAACTACATCAGATTTTTTACACAAGCCCAAGTGAGATGAAAATTATTAGACTTAGTTATTTTATTTTTTTTACACAAGGAAATGTATCTAATATCACATGTCAATCAACGGCAAAAGTACGGTATGTGAAACTTTAAAATTGGCAGATTTGAAGGAGAAATTTTAATCTGGTACGGGTCTATTAAAGTCTGCGCTTCACAACACAAGTTTGTGGAAGTATAGCTTGGCACGAAAAAAGAGATTTCTGAGGATTTTAGAAGAAGAGTTTTTGATGCTCAGAAGACGAGAAAATGTTACAAAAGCATCTCTATAGTGTTTGACTCCATCAATCCACCATCAGATAGACAAATGGAAGAAATTCAAGACCAGTATTATCCTCCTCAAGACTGGACGGCTCACAAAGTTCACTCCAAGAACAAGGAGTATGGTAGTTTGCAAAGTCACAAAGGAACCCAAGGTCACCTCTAAGCAACAAAAGGCCTATCTCATATTTGCTAATATTCATAAGTTCACCATCAATGAGGTGCAAGGAAGAAAGCTGCTGTTCTACAAAAATAGCATTGCTGGCCACCTCCTGCAGTTTACTAACGATCACGTGTACAAGCCAGAAGGCGATTCGAATGATGTTTTGTGGACGTATGATACCAAAAATAGAGCTTTGACTCACCAGACACAGAGCAAAGGTTCACATACTTTTGCCACTCACAAACGTGATCTTGGATCATTTTCCTCCTTTTAAAAAAATACAAAGTTTAATTTGGTTCTTTATCTACTTTTCGGACTTATGTGAAAATTGAATGTAGTTTTAGATCCAATTTCTGCAGGAAGATGAAAAATTCTAAAGGGTTCACAAACTTTCAAGTACCACTGTATGTAAATATATATCAAGTGGGGATCACCACTGATCAGCTGATCGAAGTGGCAGCAACACTGCAGAAATACAACAGCGCCGTACACCATGTAGTGGCCGTGAGTGGTACTGTAAGCTCTTCCCTATATTCGGTGCTGTGCCCCCACAGGTTATTGATAATAGTATTACATGTAATATACCCTTACATTAATTGAATTTTTACCTATAGTATTATAATTCCCCATCAGAATTTATCATTTTCATGTTATTATAATGCCGTAAAGAAAAAATGGATAAAATGTACTCTAAGGATGAAGACGATGCTTGTATATAGATAAAATAAAGATAATTATACAGGTAATTACCTGGAAATATACAATTTTGTTCATTATTGTTTATAACTTGTGTGCTAGGTTACCGGCCACCGCTGCAGTTTATCAGGGGTGTCTGAGCATGCGCAGTTCTTACAGATTACAGCATTGACGCCGACCGGGGCTGCAGGATCGTGACGCTAGTTCCTCATCCGGCCAACTCTCCTCCATAGCTGCCTCATACAGGGAGTGCATCATTCAACCTAATGGTGTAATAATACCAAAGTTTAATTGGGAAGGTCGAAGATGATGGAACAACGCATTTAATTTAAAGGGGTTGTCAAGGGAGTGATTTTTTTTTAAAGTGGTGAAAATTAATTTAAAAAAAAAAAAGATATTCACATCAGCAATCCCTGAATCTGCACCATCCAGCACTAATCTGTGCTTGAAGCAGGAGACTGCACACAGCGCCACCTAGAGGGGAAAAGAAGAGAAAAACAGTGAAAACTCATAATACAGCCATGGGCACAGGGCGAGGTGAGGGATACATTCCACATTGTTACAGGTGTACAACACTGCTCATATTACATATAAAGCCGATGCCTGCTGACATGACCTCTTTAACCCTTCACAACCTATTGCGTCGGTTCCCTAACTCTGACGCCGAGCCTGCATCTTTCCCGACAGCCATCATATGCCTCTAACAGCTGCGGATGGAGCTCTTTCCGCAACTGTACATCTCTGACAGCGAGATCTAACATGCAGCATCAGGGAGCGGATCATTTAACGCTCCCATCAGGGGGTCCGTGATGTGATCGTGCGGCACTAACAGGGTCTGTTGAAGACACCTGTGACTGTTACGTTCCTCCAGTGAAAGCCAATCTGTGGACGGTGTCCAAAGGCGATCATGATTTCTGCTATATGTAGTCATGCCGATGCCCTGCTGTGTATAGTACAGCTTCTAGTCCCCTAAGGGGACTATTAAATACAGAAGAAAAAAGGAAAAAAATGCTTTCGAAATATGAAAAAAACAAAAAGCCCACAAAAGTTCAAAACACCTTCTTCTGCCTCATTAAAAATAAAGCACATATTTGGGATCGCTGCGTTCACACATGTCCGATCTATCAATATATAAGGTAAATTAATCCGCTCGGTAACCGGCGTAACGAGAAAATAAAAAAATCAAATGTCAGAATTTTCTTTTGGCCGCAACATTGCAATAAAAGGCGATCAAAGCATCGTATCTACCTCAAAACGGTATCAATAAAAACGGCAACTCGGGGCGAAAAACTAAGCTGTCAGTCAACCTCAGATCCTGAAGAATGGAGATGCTACAGATCTCGGAAAATGGGGACAGAAACAAAAACGTTTTTTCATACTAATTTCGGAATTTGTTTTCCATCACTTAAAGGGAACCTGTCAGCAGGAGTGTGCACAGTATCCGACACACAGTGTCAGGTCGGCGTCGTTATACTGATTACAATGATACCTGGTGATGAAATCCGTGTTATGGCTGTTTCTTAATCTTTATTTTCAGTTTGTGTTAACGATAAGCTCGTGTCCTTAGGCGGGGTTGGGGCATGGGGTGCTCTGATTAGGTATTCATAATACAGACTGCTGACAGGTCACTGATCCCTCAGAGACTCGCTCCCTAGTTTACATAATGAATACCATCACATACTAAATAAAAAAATGCTTCTGCAGGCAGGTGCCAGCCATGGAACCTGCACTGCAGCATAATCGCATGGTTACTGTGCACTTAATGCCTTCTGCAGATTTACTTGAGTGAGGAAAGAAAAAAAATTATTTATAAAATGTCGCCCGGGGCGCCTGCGCAGCAGCAGCTATCGGCGATCTCCGAGAGATCTTGGAGGACATTTTTCTTCTCTAGCAAGATGGCGCCGCCGGCGCATGCGCAACAGCAGCGATCAGATCTCTATACACACCGATGGCTGCTACCGCGCAGGCGCCCCGGGCGACATTTTCAAAATGCCTTTTTTTTAATTTCCTCCCTCAAGTAAATTTGCAAATGGGATTAAGTGCACGGTAAACATGCGATTATGGAAAGAAGGGGAGCAAAAAAAACAAAACTAAAAAAATGGTAATTGGCTTCAGCATCTGCAGAAGCGATAAATATATATAACAGCATACGCCAAAAAAAAATGAAAAGTTCTCACTGCAAAAAAAAAATTGCTCAAAGGCGGAGGCAAAAAAGGGCCAGCGAGTGAAAGGTTAAACCGGAACCCCCCCCCCGTGCACCTGTGGGTACGGCACATGCGCAGAGCTCGTGTCCTTCACGTCACATGACCCCACGTTACTCCCCTCTGATAACTATGAACCGTTAGTTCTCTCCGCGGAGGAGCACCCGCCCCATTGTACCATTCTGCGTGCTGCGTCCCTCCCGCGCAGTGATCTGTGAGGACCAGAGCGCGGTGCGGTGTTGCAGAGGATGGAAAATCGTGCGGAGCCGCGGGACAGGTGGGGCGGGGAGCGCAGGGCCCGGGTGTATGATCTGCGGGTATAAGCGCTCCAGAGCCGCGGCCCGGCCCATCATAAGGGTCCTGTCACACCCGGAGGCCATTTTACACGGCGGCGGCCTGGTCTGTGTCTCGTGTTACACCGCGGCCGAGGCTGTAGTGCCGTCCTATAACCTTTCACCTGACGATAGGAGGGGTCTATATGTGTCATGCCCCGCCCCATACTCCTAGTACTTCCATTTATACCTATGTGCTGCCCATACATTCACCCAGAGGGGCTAAAATGTGGCTAACAGATCATAACTACACATGTATTACACCCCAGAGCTGCACTCCCTGTGTACAGACATTAGATTACAGAGCCTACCTACTGATCCTGAGCTACATCCTGTATTATACCCCAGAGCTGCACTCACTATTCTGCTGGTGCAGTCACTGTGTACATTACATTACTGATATTGAGTTACATCCTGTATTATACTCCAGAGCTGTGCTCACTATTCTGCTGGTGCAGTCACTGTGTACATACATTACTGATCCTGAGTTACATCCTGTATTATACTCCAGAGCTGCCCTCACTATTCTGCTGGTGGAGTCACTGTGTATATACATTACATTACTGATCCTGAGTTACATCCTGTATTATACCCCAGAGCAGCACTCACTATTCTGCTGGTGCAATTACTATGTACATACATAGTACATCTACCTGAGGTAGATCCTATAACTCAAAGTCGGCTACAGTGACCAGAACAGGGAGGGTTGCAAATCATGCTCCTCGATTATTTACAGATTCCCTGCAAAATACACACTTGCAAATTATTTATAAAAATACAGTATTATCGCCTCAGTTTTTAGCGGTTCTTAACAGACATATAAATGCAGCTCTGGAGGTGACTGGAGAATGAGGCACACTGTAACTCTACGGCAGGGTCAGTCGGTCGTATGTCACATTCCTCAGACTCATCACTTTATGATTTTCCTCGTAGATCATCTGATAAAGAACTGTTGTCTTCCTCCCAAGACGGCGTCATCAAGGAAACAATCAGTATGGCCTCGCCCGGAGGGAGCACCAAGTCAGCGGAGAAGAAACTCTTTCTTGCCACATCTAAGTCGTCCATTGTGCCAGCCTCCCATCACCGCTCTTCTCACTCCTTGGACAGACCTGGGCATGCCTCTTCTAGCAGCGGGGCATTAGACCTGCAGTCTCTGGTGTCGCGATCTGCATCCTCATCATCCATCTCGGGGATCACCGTTCCGATACGTTTGGATGCATTGTCCTATTTACTGAATAATGCTGTTTTGGGTGCCTGCAAAACTCCCTCTCAGATGCCATACTACCCACCTGCGTACCCAGCATGTCCGTACATGGGATATCCATATGGTCCATACATGAGTTCGCCCTCTTGCAACATGGCGTATATGAATCAGTTTCCTGCGTATCAGCCAGCTCCGATGGCCCCTAGTACCCAGCAAGGCGTCCCAGTATACCAAAATCCAATGCCAAATTTTAACCAAGGAATTGGTGGCACTACTCCCAGCCAAAATATGAGTGTGTTTCCAGGTTTTCAACCTCAAAGTGGAATACCCTTTAATACTAACGTAACAAACTTGGCACCACAGGGAGGAATTTTCCAGCCAGAGGGTAACTCATTGGACCAAAAAGCAAATAACGGGGCAGAAAATAATAAAGTTAACCCGTTTTCGTCTAATTATGAAAAACAAACCTCAACACCTTCACAGGCGTTTGTGAGGTTTGCAGATAAGCAGGGTGAAGACAGCTGGTCTAGTAGATCTCAAAACAGTTTTGGCAGGGGGTCTGGACGGGGCAGAGGCGACTTTGGAGGTCGACCGTGGCAAAGTAACTTCAATGGTCAAGAAAGGAGATTCGGGGACAGATCGTGGAACGCGGATTCTGGTGGCAGAAGAAGGTTTCAGGAGAGCCCTGACCGATGCCAAGATAGAGGCAACTCCTTTAAGCGTGGCCGCTGGCAGGATGGTAGAGGAAGAGACGGAGAAAACAGAGAGAGATGGCAGCAAAGAAACAGACAAAGTTTTTCTCCACCTTGGGCCAAGGCAGGGACTTCTCTGGACATGTCAAAGTCAGGCGAAGAAGAAAAAGTAATCGCCAAGACTAATGAATCAAGTGCTCAAGATGATGACTGGGAGATGGTATATGCAGGAGAAGCTGAAGCCTCAAAGACTTGTGTCCAGAACTCGAGTTCTTCATTGCCTCTATCCAAAACCTATGGTTCTCCGCAGACCATTAAGCCGGCAGACAAACTGGTAAATGATAACGAAGACGTGGGAGGAAAGGGGTTAGCCACAAAGCTTGTTCAGGAGAAGGAGGAAAGAGATTTGGATTCCTGTTCCGACAATGCAAATTCAGAGACAATCGCAACCAAACCTCTGGTCAAGGAAGGAGATTCTGCTCAGGTGGAAATTGGTGAGGAGGAAAAAATGGAAAATGTCCACACCTTCATCATAGCTGCGGATGGAAATGAAAGTGAGGGAATATTGGTGAAGGTGGATGTAGGAGACCAATGAGCGCACCTCCACATGACCTGGATTAGTTGTTCTGAAAATGTTGACGTTTCATTGTTTGATTTACACTATTGCTTTTTAGAATTTTTCTTCCATTTTATGTTCTCTGAAATACTTTTTTCCAAGAGTTGACAGTTGTTGAAGACCAAGAAGTGATCCTCCTGAGTCATCCTGTGTCTATAAACCATGGGGATGGGACCCGCCCTGAAAGATAGAGCCATGACGGAAAACCAGGCTCCATTGTTCTACTTGGTCTGACATATTTTGAAGATTTATATACTGTACATAAAGCTTAGTTGGCTGTAATTGGACACTTTGCAGTCCTTACTTGTACAGATTCCCCTTTGTTCATTTAGAACTCGCATATTCGTCTTCTGGAGTGCCAGTTATAGACCACATAATAATACATGGCGGGTGGACACTACTTGTGATATCAGATTCTCCTCTGATGGACCCGAATAAGACTAAAAAAACTTTAAACTTCACTTGTAGTGTTAGAAAAGTTTTATAAGTTTTTATCGCTGGCGTTCCAGGTGCTGAGATCTTACCGATCTTGAGTAGTGATGAGCGAGTATAGTTGTTGCTCGGGTTTTCCCGAGCATGCTCGGGTGTCCTCCGAGTAGTTGGGCGTGCTCGGAGATTTAGCTTGTGTCACCGTAGCTGCATGATTAGCGGCTGCTAGACAGCCTGAAGACATGTGGGGATTGCCTGTTTGATAGGAAATCCCCCGCATGTATTCAGGCTGTCTAGCAGCCGCAAATCAGCCTGCTACGACGACACAAACTAAAGCTCCGAGCACACCCAAATACTCAGAGGACACCAGAGCATGCTCGGGAAAAACCAAGCAAAGAGTATACTCTCTCATCACTAATCTTGAGCAGATCTATTTATGTACTTTCTGTGATCTTCAAGAATTCTTCAAAGATCAATCAGCCAAGCTGAGCGTTTCTGCTCCTCCGTTCTAGTCAACATTGGTTTCTCAGCACCTTGTCCCTCAACTATCTAAACTTCCTTCTGACATTACAGCTACAGATAATTTCTAAAGTTTATTATTGCATAGATTGTTAATATAAATGTCAGTGTAAGCTTTTCACCTTTTTATACTGAGTTTGAAGGCCGTATTTTTCTTTAATGAATGACAAGACGGGTTTATTTCTTGTGTAATTATTCTTATTCTGGCCTATTACGTTAGCTCTCCTCTAAGAGAAAAATACTTGTTCAATAGTAGATCTAAGTTTTAGAGATGTTGAGTCTATTAGAGGCTGAACTCTAAATAACATTTATTACCTGTCTACAGAATAGATTATATATGTATGGTCGCTGGGGGTCAAGATGTGGAGACCATAACTAATCCTGAGATTAAGGGGCAAAAGTGTGATCAAGTGCTACCACCATTCCCATTCAAAGTGAGCGCAACAGTGATTGAAAAATCTACCACTCTACTGAAACATAGGACTTTAGGACCCCCATTCTTAAGATCAGTAGTGGTCCCAAGGAGCAATTCATCAATTCTGTACATAGGTGATGTATGTTGTTTACAGGACAACCCCTAAGATCCTTTCTAGATGCCAGCATACTGAAGAAGGATTGTACTATGATGCTCCTCGCCGTTGGGATGGCAACGGCTGCAAAATCCATACTTTGATGCACATTGAGCCATTTGAATATGTAGAAGATCATCACCTCGCGATACAGTGTCTTATATCGATGTGTTACATCAACCCTGATGGGTTTCTCCACTTGCGGATAAAGTAGGACAACACTTCCTGAAGAAGATCCAAGATTTCTAAGTTGTGTGACCCAAGTTTGAAGACCATAGCTGTTCACAATTGTATGTTTTTTTAGACTAGTCGTCTCGTCTGCTGACTTTTTTGATCCTTTTATAAGAAGGTTTACTTATTCCCGGGTGTAGAAAACTCATACGAGACCTTATTCATTCTTTTCCAAATGAAAATAGAAGAGTTGAAACTTCTTTATTTTATCGTTTTCTGGAGGGGCTCATTTTTACCCAACAGTCAAAGTTTTCTTTTTTCTGTCTATAAAAGAAGAAAGCAAAATATTTTTTCCATAATTCTCTTATCCTCTCAACTACATCTTGTAGGAAAAAAAAATCTTGCTGTTGATAAATCCTTTTGATTTTAGTGATCTGAGTTGTGTTGAGACAATCTGATACCGGTCATTTGTGAAATGCAATGTTTTACATAATTTTTCAAGTTTTCTTAACATTTTCTAGATTCGAAGTAGAATGAAGCCACCACTAGGAGGTGAACATATCCCGGCTTCCTAACATGTTGGTGAAGAGTTACCACAGTTCTGTTTTGTGTTTTTGTTTTTTTTTTACAAAATATTCGTAATTTTTGTTTTTTTATGTCATAATTTGTGCAAAAGTTAAACAGAAAATACACGTCATTGCTTTTTCACAAAACACTTGACATGTCATCGAAACAAAAAAAGAATTTTGATTTCTGGGAATACGGCGGTTCGGATTCCACCAATTAGGAAAAATGAATAGGCTGCCCAAAAACCGAGGCTGAAGAAAAATTAATAGACTTTCTATTGCGGCCGTCTTAAGGTTTGGAGTAAAGCCGTTCTCCAAATATTCCCCCTCTTATCAAAACCTCATGTCTCGGTTACATGTCAAAGGATTTTTGAAAGTGCAGTTACACTTTATAGGGGTTTTCTACTACTATTTTAAACCCAGGGAGGTAAGAAAAAAATGATACCTCCCAGACCGGTTCTGCTTTTCTATGTGTAGTACTGCTTCACCTGCCGATATTCTGGCATGAACAACCGGCAGTGGTGTCATGTGATCGGCTGCAGTGTTCTCATTTCTTTAGAGTGGCTGCAGCGCTCAAATTCCACCCTGCCGGTCTTTTGGCATCGACATGTAACGGGCGTTCCTTGATGAATGTTGATGCTGGTGGACCAACGGGATACAATGCTGAATATGGAGGAGCAGTGCGGGTCTGGGAGGAGAGTATCCTTTTTATTTTCCTCTCCCTTCCTGAACTGAAAATAGAGAAGTGGAAACGGTCCAGTAGGGAGAATCGTTATTTTTATTCACTTTCTAGACACATTAAAGGGAACCTGTCACCAGTTTTACACTCTGTCCATCATCTTTTAAAGCATGTAAATGGGTTTCTTCCAACCCTTTTATAAGTGCAACGCTTACCTCCTGAAAAAGTTGTATTCATGCCCCATGCAAATTGTGCCGTCCTGTCCGATGGTTGCCTTTGAGCCATGCTTGGTTCCTCCTCAGTCCCTCTTTCTTGATAGACGCGGATGACGTCTTCTATTTCATCCTCATAATGTTCAAAGGAGCGAGTTGCATCTGTGCGGGTTTTTGATTCCGCTGTGCAGGCGCAAGACTCCTACCAGTAGGATACATCATCCATGTTCATCAAGAAAGAAGAGGTGGTGTTTGTCGGGACTGAGGAGATGCCGACCATAGTATGGAGACACTCATCAAACCAGATGGCACAATTTGCATGCAGCGCAAGACATGAATAAAATACTTTTTGGGGGGTCCGTTGGGCACCGCTAAAAGTATAAAAAAAGTGGTAGGAACACCATTTACACTCTTAATGAACAGGTGTAAAACTGATGATAGGTTTCCTATAATATGGGGTTGTCCAGTAGTAGACAACCCCTTTAAGTCTAGTTGCCTTGCTATTGAATGGACATGGTCATTGGCACGTTATATATTTTAAGATGGGTCATTAGATAAGGTAACAACTCGTAAAATGATCGGAGAGCCTAGCCCACCGCATTGTACGACCTCTTGTTTGTATGAAGTTTTTTTGTTCAAGAGTTTTTGTATTAAAATAAATCCAGATTGGTTAAAACTTCTTGTGCCCTGATGAATCACAAACATAACGTGCTTGTCCTCACTTACCTTGTGTCAATGGCGTCTATACCGGGATGGGGTACCAGTAATTTACTCCTGTAAAATTCCTTTAATTGAAGCTCGACAGTGTTGTAGCCTCGGTGAAAATGATCTTCTCGATACTTTGCCAGGAGTCCTTCAACCTACGGAAAATTACTGATTGCCCAAACCACAGTAAGTGACTGCGACTCTGAACTTCCTCAAGCATTGGCCACAAGGGGCTCAGAAGCCACCACCAATGTGCTGAGGATGTCGCCAAGCCCCTGATGTGATATTTTTGGCCATCTTTTCGGAGCAAGGGAGGGAGACGTTTGTAGGGAAATTGATAGAGTGGATCGAGAATATGAAGATATTAGGTGAAGATCAAACAAAATGTGAGGTAGATAAAAATGGATGGAGATGACTTGTCCAAGTGTTCATTTGTTTTTAATGGAGATGGGAGAAAGAAGAACATCGGGCAGCCACTTATCTACCCTGACGACAACAAATTGTTAAATTCGGAAGTGCACAATGTTATCTCCATCACCTCCACCCTGAACAACATGGCCCCCATACACAACATCAGAAGGTCCAATACACCAGATCATTGGCGGATATCCAATCCCAAACTTTGAAGGACCTTATTCCTATTTTAATGGGGGGGGTGCTTAATATAGGACAGTTACAAGTTATGAACTAGATCTGAGATAAATAAAAGACCGTCATATGACATCGGTGTATCTGGGATAGTTATGAGATATTCGATCTACACACAATTATTGGTACCTTCTGTTAAAGTAAGAAAAACCCCACTGTGGTCACTGATATAACTTGAAACGGACAAAAGTAATTTTCTATTTAAATTTACTGAACGTCAACTAACGAAATCAGACTTTTCCATTTTTTTCAACAAAAAAATAGAAAAAAAACGAATGAAAATGGCCTGTACAAAAACAATGGTACCGCTAGAAAAAATTGAAAATTATTTGACCGCAAGGACATGTGAAACTAAGGAGTCTCCTGTAATTTGCATCACAGGTGTCTATAGACTTTTAATCAGACAGTCTGCCTATTTGAAAGGTGAAAAGTAGTCATTGTGCTGTTTGGTATCATGATGTGTACCACACTGAACATGAACATGAAGCAAAGAAAGCTAAGGAGAGTTATCATGAGAAAGAGCTTGATATACAAACACGTTAAAGGTAAAGGCTATAAGACATTTCCAGTATGATGTTTCTGTTACTACAGATGCACATATTGTGAAATTTAAGGTCATGGGGACTGTAGCCGACTTCCTTGGATGTGGAGGAAAAGTGATGACAAATTAAAGACGCGCATAAAAATCGAATGGTGAAGACCCATAACAATTTCCAAAGGGATTAGAGGTGAACTTCAAGGTCCATCACTGTCGGATCGCACTGTCTATAACTGTCTTGGCCAAAGTGGACTTCATGGAAGATGACTGGGGAGGAAACCACTTCTGAAAGCAAATTAAAAAAAACGAGACTGAAATTTGCCAAAATGCGTATTGACGAGCCACAAAACTGGGAGAATGTTATGTGGATGGATGAGACAAAACTGGCTCTTTTCGGCATCACATCAGCTCTATGTTCACAGACACAAAAATGAAGCCTACAAAGAAAAGAACATTGTACTTCCTGTGACATCTGTAGGAACTCAGGGATGTTCTGGGGTTGCTCTGCTGAATCTAGCACAGGGGTTCTTGAATCGGTTCAGGGTACAATTAAATCCTAGTACTATCAAATCATTTTGGAGCCAAATGTGCTACCCAGCATCAGAAAGCTTGGTCTGAGCTGCAAGTCATGTATCCTCCAACTGGATAATGACCCAAAACACACAGCTACATTCAAGAATGGCTAAGCGCAAACATTGGACTTTTCTGAAGTGACTTCTATGAGCCCTGATCTAAATCCTACTGAACATCTGTGGACGGAGCTGTGAAGTCACCTTCACACCTGAGACAGCGGGAGAAGTTTGCTCACAAGGAGCAGCCAAAATGCCTGTGCACAGAGGAAGAAGTATCATTGAGAGAAATGTGGACGAGGGAAGAAGTCTCCTCAAGAGAGAAATGTGGACGAGGGAAGAAGTCTTATTAGAGAGTTACAGAAATGTGGACGGGAGAAGAAGTCTCATCGAAAGTTACAAAAATGCGGACGGAAAAGAAGTCTCACCAAGAGTTAAAAAATGTGGATGGAGAAGTCTCACTGAGAGTTACAGAAATGTGGACGGAGAAGTAGTCTCACCGAGAGTTACAAAAATGTGGACAGAGAAAGAAGTCTCACAGAGAATTACAGAAATCGTTTGGAATGACTGCCTGAAAGTCCTCCAGCAAAGTATTAATCTAAGGGAACCATCATTTTTGCCCTGGCCATTTTCATTAGTTATGTTTATTTTTCTGTTGAACCAAAATCAAAGTCTGGTTCTCATTGATATTCAGTAAGTTAAAAATGACTTTTGTCAATTACAAGTTATTTCAGTGACCATTGTGGAGTTTTCTTATTTACCAGATGATACCAACATTTATATCCGTGACTGTAAGTCATACTAGGGGTTTGCCTTTCCATTTGGAATATGGAAAAGCTCCACAAAGCGAGTCTTTTGACCTGAAGTAGTGCCCTTACTTTCAGCAGAGATGATCCGCAGAACATAAGTAAATCTATGTAAAGATTTGGGTCATCTTATGTGCCACCTTCATGATAAGCCATGACTAATTTATAGCATGATCAACACACAAAAAAAATCTGTCAGACAAAAAAGGGTTAACCCTGGCCGTCATTGTTCCGTGGGGCTTGCTTCTCTGGAAAAAAAACTGTCATCCTCATCACATCCATTCATGATGCCAGAGTGCCAGCTAAGCACATACCTTTATCAGGAACCCAACGCGCTCTCCGAGCGAAGGGAACAGGGGGGTAATCTATTGACCCCTTTCTATCGGCCCGGGGCGAGGGTGGTCTCCTGAACTAAAAAGATTTCACCTGCGTCGACAGAAACCATGCACAACGGTTGGGAACATGATGGGTTTTTTGGACTGCAGCCTAGTTTGATTCCTTTCGGCGTTGGAGTGAGAACTTGTGTCTGCTCACCTCTCCTAAGGACACGTCAAACAGGTAAGGGGCTTGTCCGGGACCCCATACACCCGGAGCATGCTGTGGTCACCTGACTTACGTATGCATCACGAGACCCTCAGAGGTTCCTCCACAGCAGCGAAACGAGGAAGATTTACGTAGGAGCTGGCTACAATGTTATAAAAATTTAGGAATTCTACGATGTTTCCAATACAATGTATCTTTTTAAAAATTGTTAATATATGTAACAGAAATGTAATCATTAAATATAAATACCAAGCACATTTATCTGACAAAATCGTGCCCCCCAAAAAAAGTTACACAACCTTTTACTGAGACACTGGTTTCTGTACGTTTCTTTTTAGCACTTTTCTTCTAGGAAAGTTTTGATTTTTATTTGAACACACTTAAATCGATGGTTAGATCTATCATTTCACTTTTCTTTAATAGAAGTTTAATAAAAAATACACAATAGTGCTTGTAAAACTGCAAAACAACTTCTACAAGGCACTAAAAGTTTTACGGTTAGCCTTCGTTGTATTTAAAAAAAATGTATCTTAATTTTAACTTATTAATTAAATTCGCTTATTATTTATTGTATATTTTGTTTGTTTTTTAAGAACAACAAATTAATATTTTTGTAGCTCACATCTATTCGATTTTATCAGTTGGAATAGACTGGGAAGCTAGGGTATGTGCACACGTTGCGGATCCGCAGCAGATTTTCCGCGCGGAATTGCAGCAGATCTGCAAGTGTGTGACCAAATAATGTTAAGCAATGAGAAAAAAAATAACTGCTGTGCACATTCTGCGGAAAATTCCGCACGGAATCTGCAGCGGTTTATTTTCCGCAGCATGTCAATTCTTTTTGCGGATGCGCTGCGTTCTTACACCCACTGAATTAATGAAATCCACAGGGGTTAAAACTCAGGAAAATCCGCAAAAAAAAAGCGCAGATTTCTATAAGAATTTTCTGGCAAGTGATGCAGAATCGGCTCAGGAAATTCCTGAGCCCAATCCCCAACGTGTGAAACGTACCCTTACAGATATTCCTCACTTTTGCCACTCATCAGATCTTTTCACTGCCAAGTTAAAGCTGTTACCCTAAGGGCTCATTCACATCTCTGATTTTTTGCATGGCCATATATCTCCTTGTGAGAATTTGCACTGGATTATCAAATATTCTGGATTATCAGACGTTCTATAAAAGTTTCCATATATCTCACCTGTCCTCTTTTCAGACATCTTCTGCTGTCAGGATGTACAGTTTCATGGGTGGAGGCCTCTTCTGCGCCTGCGTGGGTAACATCCTCTTAGTCGTTTCTACCGCCACAGACTACTGGATGCAGTATCGATTGTCCGGAACCTTTGCGCATCAAGGACTGTGGAGATATTGTGTGACCGGAAAATGTTACTTGCAGACGGAGACCATCGGTAGGGAGCCATGACTGTACTTTCTAAAATGAGACCTCCAGAAAATGTGTTGGATGTGTTAAAATCCTAGTAAATGTCAGCCTCCTGCCTAATCAGAAAATCAGGTGGCTGTTTTTTCTATCCGCTGTGCTTTACGCTGCATCCCTTCGTGCAGACTGTCTACTATGTATAAGCAGGAGCAGAGGTAACAGAGAAGTTAAACTGTTCTGGCCGATATACAATACAGCGCTTGTGTTTTTCTCTTGCAGCGTATTGGAACGCCACGCGAGCCTTCATGATCCTGTCCACATTGTCCTGCTTTGCTGGGATCATCGCCGGGATCTTGTCCTTTGCACATTTCCCTACGTTCCAGAGGTTTAACAGGTCTTTTGCTGCAGGAATCATGTTCTTTATTTCCAGTGAGTAAAATGTGTACATAAAAAGTAACTTTACTCAATAAGGGCAGTATTATAGTCGTTATATTCTTGTGCATAGGGGCAGTATTATTGTAGTTATATTCTTGTACATAGGGAGCAGTATTATAGTAGTTATATTCTTGCACACAAAGGACAGTATTATAGTACTTATATACTTGCACATAGAGGGCAGTATTATAGTATTTATATTCTTGTACATAGCAGTATTATAGTAGTTATACTCTTGTACATAGGGGCAGTATTATAGTAGTTATATTATTGGACATAGGAGCAGTATTATAGTAGTTATATTCTTGTACATATGGCCAGTATTATAGTAGTTATATTATTGGACATAGGAGCAGTATTAGGCAGGGATCACACATGCGAGAAACACGAACGAGTCTCGCATG
>VIAB01007548.1:67949-80137 GCA_009801035.1 Oophaga pumilio | reverse complement strand
CCCAGAGCACAATGCTGGCCCCACCATGCCTCACTGTGGGGATGGTGATCTTCTAGTGATGTGTGGTGTCTACTCTACTTTTAATAACTCTACTCTTTTTTTCGCAAGTAACAACCAATGTATCATTTGTTAAATCTACCCCAGACGTTGTCACTAACCTTTTCCAGGCTCATGAATAAATGTGTAACTGAACTAATTTGGTATTTAGTAGCCAGTAAAGCTGTAATGGGGTGTAGGTGACTCATCTTTGCGCCCTACATATCCGACGGTCATGGTCTCCCAGATGTCACAATGTGGCCCACGTATTTGTATTGCGAGTCAGCAGCTGTACATAGCAATATATGGTGCTGCGATCTGCGTCACGGCCGCAGTCGCCGCTTAGCCTCATCCCTAAGTGTATGTGAACTATTCAAAGAAATGAATTGAGGGAATGAGAAAGGGTTTTTTTCTGGTCTCTGGGGGCCCCAAATATCACTTGGATGACCACAGTGAGTAAATGGAGCTGCATTGCACACGCACGACACTGCACCATGTCCACTGGATAGAGAGGATACGATCTGCCAAAATTTGGATTTGTCAGATTCACTGTAAATTGGACAAGAAATTCAATAGGCACTGAATATTTTGATTGTGAACTGAATGTGCCGTATTATTCCCTGGAGTCTCTCACAATATCTCTAGGGTCAAAAGTAATAAAAAATGACACTACCCTCTCCACGGCCCCCATCGGTCGCCCCCTCCAGTCTGGATTCTATATTCAGGCATCGCAACGTCAGGGTATCGCTAGACCTAGTAGGCAAAAGAAGAGGCCGAAAAAGAAGACAAGAACGGAGTGAGCGACCAGTGAGGGCCACGGAGAGGGATGTGGGTTTTATATATCTGTAAATCCTTTTTCAACCCCTTCTGGGAGGTTTAGAATACAGTAAAATGGACGTTAGTTTTCTAGATTTGCACAAAGTGGATCACAAAAAGATTAGGATTCTGGCAAATTAAATCTTTTTTTGTGAGGTTCAAGGAGAAGTTGATTTGCTGATGTCAATTAGTGAAGCCAGAAATGTCCGGACCGTGCCAATTTCCGTCAGCCCCATAGACCTTAATGTCCGCTGCACAGGATATTGGAACCTTGGGGGGTCCCAGCGATCAGACCTAACTGTCCGGTCCTGTGGGAATACAGTGGATCTGACTCAGGCAGAACGTGGGGTAAAGTTTGATGCTGGGAAGTAAAGCTTCATCCCAGATCTATAATGTCTCCGTCCTCCTTGCCGATGTCTCCTTGCTTTGACTTTGTCTTTTTTCCAGGAAGTGCGAGCCGCCCGGAGGCAGCAGAGATCATTATAGCAGATTGTTTTATTAATTGTTCCTTGAGTTTTCTGCCAGTTTGTTAACAGCGTCCAAGTAAAGCACATAATCTGCACAACATATCATTTAGTGTTTAGATTAAATGGGTTATGGCACATGCTATAGGCTGTGCTACCAAAGCTGTGCCGGCTTTTGCAGATGGAATAGATTCTTTTTTTTGTCCCTTATCGGCAAAGATAAGAAGACGCAGAAGATCTCAGCTGAATATAAAGAGCCGGAGTGACGGTTGTGTGTTGCATTGAGTCGTATCAGCGCCCGACAGACGTGGAAAGTAACATATTCCCCAGGTTCGGACGTCACCTGTCTGCAGTATTTGGCCCTACACTAGTTTAACTCCAACTTCATCCCTTTCAGAACAAAGCCATATTTAACTTTAGGCCGGGGTCACACTTGAGTGTGGGATGCGAGAAACTCGCATGAGTCTCGCATACACTCCCGGCACTGGGACCGGAGTGTGCGGCTGCATAGAAATACATGTAGCCATACGCTGCAGTCCGAGTGCCGGGAGTGGATGCGAGAGACTTCTGTGAGTTACTCGCATCACACACGCAAGTGTGACCCCGGCCTTAAAGGGGTCATCAACTTTTAAAAAATGAGGAACCTAAATGACAGCACTGATGTAACATAGCGAAATCAGACATCATTCCCCTTCCCCCAACGCAGCACCGGCTCCTCGCCATCGATCAGCTGTTTTCAGCCCCTGCAGCAGCTGGATGCACAGTGTACAGAAGGGGGACAGCACCGTGCCATACACCGTGTAGTGGCCGTTTCGGGGTACTGCAGCTCAGATTATGCTCCCTTCTATAGGAGCTGAGCTGCAGTACTGAGACCAGCCACTACACAGTGTGTGGCGCTGTGCTGCTTCTTGCCTGCATGCGGTGTACATCAGGACACCCCCAATAATCAGCTGATAGTGAATGGATGCAAACACTTGAACAGAGCTGAAAACAGCAGCTCCATTCATTGTGTAGCAGGTACTACCGGGTGCTGCAGAACACCGCCTATTCTGTGAATCCAGCTGTGCTTTACTGCTCCATTAATCTGTTTACATCCAGCAAATATCAGCTGATCGGTGGAAGTGCCTCATGTCAGACTCCCACTAATTTGATATTGATTGGGGTATTTTCTTAAAAATAAAGTTTAAAAAAACCTTTTTTTTCCATAAAAAGGGGGTCATTTACTTTTCTCCTTGTTCATTTGTGTGAGACTTTCTGGGAAATGATGGAGAAATGTATGGAGGATGCTGTGCATTCACTAGTGCTAATTCTAATTACTGTCTAGCTGCAGTGAATTGATCCATGAGATTGGCAGGACGTAGAATTGAGTCTGGGATCGATATTTTGTGCAATATGGGATTGATCAGGCTTGTATGTCTATAAATGGATTGTATATGTTATTGACCCTACCTGCCTCAGGTCATTAGAGGATATGATCTCCAGAGGATATTATGGGCTTTCCTAAATCCTCTAGATATTTAATTCTGGCAGATTTATTGCAAAACTTTTTATGACTGAAACTTAGCTGCATTCATCTGAACACTATTTTTTTTTTTTTTAGCAAGGAATATATTAAATATAGCTGCTTACAGGGTTGTTTATCCTCTTGATGTGAACTCTCCTGTGGACCTTTTTGTATCTCCTGATGTTCCTCCTGTCCTCTCTTGATGTGTGCTCGCCTGTGGATCTTTGTGTGTCTCCTGATGTTCCTCCTGTCCTCTCTTGTGTGCTCACCTGTGGACCTTTGTGTGTCTCCTGATGTTCTTCCTGTCCTCTCTTGATGTGTGCTCTCCTGTGGACCTTTGTGTGTCTCCTGATGTTCCTCCTGTCCTCTCTTAATGTGTGCTCTCCTGTGGCCCTTTTTGTGTCTCCTGGTTCTCCTCCTGTCCTCCCTTGATGCATGCTCTCCTGTGGACCTTTGTGTGTCTCCTGGTGCTCCTTCGTGTCTTCTCTTGGTGTGTGCTTTCCTGTGTACCTTTGTCTGTGTCCTTAAGCTCCTCCTGTCCTCTCTTGATGTGTGCTCTCCTGTGGACCTTTGTGTTTCTCCCAATGCTCTTCCAGTCCTCTCTTGATGTGTGCTCTACCAGGGGACCTTTATGTGTCTCCCGGTGCTCCTCCTGTCCTCTCTTGATGTGTGCTCTACCGTGGGACCTTTGTGTGTCTCCCGATGCTCTTCCTGTCCTCTCTTGATGTGTGCTCTACTGGGGGACCTTTGTGTGTCTCCCGGTGCTCCTCCTGTCCTCTCTTGATGTGTGCTCTACTGGGGGACCTTTGTGCATCTCCCTGTGCTCCTCCTGTCCTCTCTTGATGTGTGCTCTACCAGGGGACCTTTATGTGTCTCCCAGTGCTCCTCCTGTCCTCTCTTGATGTGTGCTCTACCGTGGGACCTTTGTGTGTCTCCCGGTGCTCTTCCTGTACTCTCTTGATGTGTGCTCTACTGGGGGACCTTTGTGTGTCTCCCGGTGCTCCTCCTGTCCTCTCTTGATGTGTGCTCTTCTGTGGACCTTTGTGTGTCTCCCGGTGCTCCTCCTGTCCTTTCTTGATGTGTGCTCTACCAGGGGACCTTTATGTGTCTCCTGGTTCTCCTCCTGTCCTCTCTTGATGTGTGCTCTCCTGTGGACCTTTGTGTGTCTCCTGGTGCTCCTTCGTGTCTTCTCTTGACGTGTGCTCTACCGAGGGACCTTTGTGTGTCTCCCGGTGCTCCTCCTGTCCTCTCTTGATGTGTGCTCTACTGGGGGACCTTTGTGTGTCTCCTGGGGCTCCTCCTGTTCTCTGGTTTCCAGTCAATCCTCTTGAGCCACTTGCAAGCATCTCCACAGGAGAAGGGGTTCATCAATGGTGGAGGGAAAGCTTCAGGTACAAAAAAAGGTGGCACCTGGTGAATATCATTATTTCAAAGTTCAGAGCTGAAACATAGAGGACGTTTTCCCCCAAAGTGCAGACTTTTTCTTATAAAGCAGCAATATTATGCTGCACAGACAATTATTAAAGTGTACAGCGCAGTTGTTATAAGTTAAGTTATCTGAACAAGCTTCAATATTTGTGTGAAATATTTGTGGGGAAATAATGTCCAAAAAGGGATAAAATAAAATAAAAATTGTGCATGCATGGCTCAAGGCGCCAATCAAGGCAGGACTGGCATTGTGCCCTATACATCACTGCTTTATCAACAGCAATCTTGATAAGTGGTATGGCAGAGATAGTACTATTTTAGTTAATGTACCATTTCTTGGCCATCTTGATTCTTTCTCCTCTGATATGTTTCCTGTAATACAGATTACTAGTATTTCAGATAGATCAGAGATTTATCACATTGTATATGATCTCATCTAATGATGGCAGGGGTAGATCAGTGACATAGAACAACAGTCCCCGGATTTTGACTGCAAAGCTTCAGCTTGTCTCCTCTGCCTCCTGCTTGTAATATTTCTCCTTAGTTTTTCTGCCTTCTTTTGGCGGTAAGTTTCTCCCTGTTTTCTATAGCTTATGCTGGAGATAAGTTTCTCCCTGACTCCTCTGCTGATAATAAGTTTCTCCCTGTCTTGTTTGACTGTGGTGATTTGTTTCTCCTTACCTCCTCTAAATTCATATATGTCTCCTCTGCCTCCTTCTGGTGATAAGCTTCTCCCTGTTTTCTATGCCTTCTTCTGATGACACGTTACTCCCTGTTTTATCTGCCTCCTGCTAGTAATAAGTTTCTTACTAGGTTTTCTGCCTTGTGCTGGTGATAAGTTTCTCCCTGACTTCTCTGCTGAGAGTAAGGTTCTCCTTGCCTCTTGACTCATGGTTGTGATAAGTTTATGTTTACTTCCTATAGATCCTGCTTGTGATAAATTCCTCTCTGTCTCCTCTGCCTTCTGCTTAGGATAAGTTTCTCCCTTGGAATGTGGTTGGAGTGGTGCCCAGTGAAAACATGTAATCACCTATACATGATGATAGGTGATTGGTGTGGTTTCTGACCACCGGGATCAGAAGAATGGGACACTTTTATCCCTGTTGGAATGGAGCTGCCGCTGAGTATGTTTGACAGTTACTCCATTAATTACTTATGGGGCTGCTAAGAGCTAAACTTACCTTTTTTTCTGGAAGCTTCATAGAGAATGAATAGGGTGACGGTCAGGTGGGTCAGGCATCCAACCTTCTGCTCCATTATAGCAAGGATGAAAGTGCCCATTTGGGATAAAAGTTGCCACTTCTACCAATCGGTGCAAGCAGTCAGACCTTCACTAATCAATAAATAATCAGATATCTTGTGAATAGGTGATAACTTGTTTTCACCAGACAACCCCTTTAAGGACCAGCCACACTCACAGTACGTGTACAGTAAGCAGACAGTCATTAGGAGGTTAACCATTCTTTAATGGCAGCAATGAAACATTTGCCCTCGTATTGAGGATATTTTAGCAGCGTTGATTCAATCCCATTTTTTACCAAACAGTCCGATCTCGTGGACACTTATTTCCTGCCAACTTTCTATTACAAGGATCCCAATTTGCCTTCATTTGCACCAATGAGTCCTTGTGAATTGCCTATAATTAGCCGGCAGTGCACTGGATTTTTTTTTGCTCTTGCATGTGTAATATTAATCTCTTTGGAACTAATTAAATTCATCATCTACAATTTTCGAGACCTCAGATTTTTGTATCCTCATCTCATGCTTATTATCTTATCGTCTAATCAGCTTGTGATACAGTGCGGCCATATAACACAATAAATTATCCGTTAATTGGACATCAGCTAACTATGCACAACAGTGAACGCTGCAAAATAAATGCGACCCAGCCGAGGAAGCCGGATTGTCAAACCGAGTCATTTGTCATAAAAATAAATCTTTAAAAGGTCAAAATCACTGACTACATAGGATATTATTGTTTAATTAAACTCAGTGTAAAGCTGCCGAGCTCAACCTTTCCGAGTCTTGGGCCATATTGTCAGTGCGCCGTAGTCCCAGAAGAGCCGGATCCTAACAGAATGTATCGTCTTCATGTCAAAGGAAATGAATATCATCCGCAGTGCGTAACGCCACCCTCTCTAATACATATTGTAGAGGTAAGTACATTGGGTCATAGCTTTCATCAAGTCACATGTAAAGATTAATCTAGGTATAGCAAAAACTTCTGCAACTTTTTAATTTACTTTGTGGATCAATTCCCCGCGGCTTCCCTGATCTCCGAATACGGCAGAACTTGTTTTCATAGAGAACGCACAATGTCGCACCTTTGCCTAATGAATATGATAAAGCAAAGTTGGAACAACAATGGTTTAAGTTCATTGACAGCAAGCAGAGAAGGATGGAAGTACTTGAGACCTAGAATATATTCAAAAGTTTACAACTTTTTATGATGTAGTGGTTTTGTGCGACAAACTGACAACACAAACTCTTTCCTGCCCTTTCCTTAGATTGGTTTCTATCAATGGCTTAAAGAAACAAAGTTATTATTATTTATTTTAAAATAATTGCTAATTCCATGTGAAAAGGTAACATACATATAAAACATATATGAAATACAGAGAGAACCCTGCCCTCACAGGTTCATATTCTACAGGGCATTAGGAAGGAGACAGTGGGTCAGGGAGTTGTAGCTTCTCCGGTGGTGGTGAGGTGGCAGTGGGGTCATTACAGGCGGTAGACTTTCCAGAAGACATGAGTTTTCAGGTTACATCTGAAGGTTCCTGTTGTTGGAGACAGTGGGGCTTGTTGGGGTACTGAGTTCCAGTGGACGGAAGTCTTGGAGGAGTCTGGGTGAGGAACCTACGAGAGCAGAGGAGAGAACGAGGACTTGTGAGGACCTGAGATTACCTGTGGGAAGACACCGATAGATTATTTTGGAGATGTATGGAGAAGACATATTACGGCTTTGTAAATGATTTTTAGATATTTAATCTGAATTCTCTGGGGAATTTAAGCCAATGAAGGGATTTTCAGAAGGCAGAGATGGAGAACTCATATAAAGCAATGCCAAATTGGTAGGCTATGCCTTCACTATATGATCTGAGGGGATCTGACTTCTGAAATCCTCACAGATCCTGAGAATAAAGGGACCCCAGAGATCAATTAATGCCGCATTCCCTTTTCACTACAAAATGGCTCTCCTTATCACTTTTCAGTATTAGGAACAGCAGCCGCCCCGATCCCTTAGGTCCATCCGGTGGCTTCCTGGACAACTTGGCGGTCTAGGATTGCTGCTCAGTTGAAAAACAGTTAAAGGGTTATTCTCAATCTTTACATTTCTCACCTATCCACTGGATGCATGATAATCTACAGATCAGTAGGAATACGACCACCAGGACTATTCAGAATTGTGGGGTCCATGCATGGGATCCTCCAATTCATTCAATCTCTGAGGGACTGCCGGAAGTTCACATGTTATCCTGTGGATAGGTAATAACTTTACATGTTGGGAATAACCACACCAATGCTATATATATCCCCTTCATTTTTGAATCGGTCGTGGTCCCAGACATAGGACTGAACATAGAGTGATCACATATCTCATCATTATTTGAGATGGGAAGATCACTAGGTAATAACATATGTAATGTGCAGTTTTTACTTTTTTAAGGATCCAAACAAAAATTAGTGCTAAGACTCTTTCATAAGGTCACATACTATGGACCTGTTCTGTAGGGATCGGTAACACAACATCCAGAGAATCTTACGGGTCCATATTGTCCCATGTCGAATGTTCTCTCACGTGTCGTATTATAGATGTATTTGCCATAGAAGCCAAATGGGGCAAAATATTGACCCCTACCGGTATGACATATGCTGGGAGAGGATGTGCCTATGGATTCATAATATTGACCGATGCAGATGGGTGAATCTTGACCTGGGCTTGTGTCTCATAGAGGTTTGTAATAACGCAGCTTTTGCCCATGAGACGCGTCCTGTAGCCTCACAATACGGTGTCAGATGAGCAGTTTGTAGACTGGAGTCGGAGGCGGCATGCTCTGGCTGTGAACTAGACGGCTTTCATGTTCTGAGTATGGTATCTTTTGTGCGCCACACAGGTGTGGTGTCCTCCGCAAGCCGAGGAGAGCTCGAAAAGTGGCTCATTAGCAGCCTTAATAACGGCGGCTCTGTCAGGGCTGGAGTGGTAATCCCAGGCAGAAGAAAACCTCTACTGCTCAACAAGAACTGTTGTGATAAGTTTTTTTTTTTCCTGCCAAGTCTTTCCCAGCCACTTGCTTTAAGAGGCATGGGAAATCCTCCCTGAAATACAGACCTTTAATTAACATTTTCCGATTCTGCAGTGTACAAAAACGGTATATTGTGGCCCTTTATTGCCTCCCACTCATTCTTCAAAGTCAACAACATTATTAAAAAGCTAAGTAAGAGGTTGATGAAGTCAATGGGCGATACGTAAGAGATGAGTACTTATGTCATGTGAGAATTATCCCCTAAAAGAGAAACGTCAGCAGGATCAGTTGGGGCAGAGGTTTTTCACAGGCACAATAGCCCCTCTTGATGTGTGATACTAGTCACTAGCAGCACGGTGGCTCAGTGGTTAGCGCTGCAGCCTTGTGGCGCTGGGATCCTGGGTTCAAATCCCACCAAAGACGACATCTGCAAGGCGTTTGTATGTTCTCGCTGTGTTTTGTGGGTTTTCTCCCACACTCCAAAGACTGATAGGGAATCTAGATTATGAGCCCCAATGAAGGACAGCAATGATATTGTGTGTAAACTGTAAAGCGCTGCGGAATATGCTAGCACTATATAAAGATTATTAATATTAGTCACAGACAATCCGTGAAGTGGGGAGGTCAAGGAGTCCGACGTGGAAAGTCAGAAGGCTATATCATAAAAAGAGGGCTGACGCAAAGATGTAGTCAGGTCACAGTTGGCACTCTAGAGAACTGCGCAAATGGCGCCCTCGCTCGACTGAGGCTATCCCTCCTGGCCCTTTAATGCCCTATTTTTTAGAGAGGGACACAATCATAATAATCATAACCATACACCAAAAACAACACCAGTGTTACTAATACCAAGGTACTAGATGCAAAATCAGATAACCAATATGGCTACCATTCGTTACTCTAGAGATATTCCCTCAAATTAGAATGGTCTCATTAATGTCACACATGAACATAAACTATCAGGGGGATTATGTCATATCCTAGTAAAGGTGCTGTTGTAGCCCTACCTTACAGCGGAGGTTGGCACCCTAACAATCCTGAGTATATGGCACCCCCGTTCACCGAGGACTGTTCCTCTTGGCCCTTATACGCCCTACCGATAACAAGCAGATGGGGTCAATAATACAATCTTATTACAGGACACACGGATACAGAAGATCATACATAAAGGCTAAAGTGCCGAGTGCTTCTTCAAGTATGCTATAGACCCTATAGAGTCACACTGAGGTAAGGGTATGTTGTCACTTGGTACTAAGGACCCATGTGTATCAATACTTGTCTGACACAAAACCAATCAGAAATAGGAAACTAATGCAATACATGCATCCAAGACACAGATTATTAACTTACGACAGTATGATAGCATTAAGTCACTTAAATTCCGCTCATCACCACTTCACTCGACGCGTTTCACCTTGTTATGTGTTAGAAAGGTTCATCTGCAGTGTTTCATAGGGTAACTAGAAAAAGATCCTTTACTTATAGCATCATTGCTACACTTAGCTTTAGATGGTTTTGCAACAAGGTTCAGGAGGCACAAGGAGAAATCCCTTAGCTAGTATGTCTGGTGGCATCTGATGAAGAATTATCAGATTTATATAGCATTACAGCAAAATAGGGGACAAATGTCTGACCCCTAGAGAACTCACCCCTAAAACCGTCACTAATGTAAAGCATGGGGTAGAAGCTCCACAGCAACTTCTTATTGCACAGTCACAGTAGCAAAACATTGAATGTTGTTGGTCTGGCCAATGCTGGACTAATATCAGATGATTGGTGGGGTGTTGGGTGTCAGACCCACACCAATCTGATATTGATGACATATCCTAGAGAAATGCCCTGACAGCCCCTATCAGCACAACACAACTCTCATCCACGCTGGTTCCCCACTGGCCGATCATTCCTACAAGGCCCAGCAGATTCATAGAATTGGCCTCACAGGCTGACGATTCGCTTCTTCCATCACTGGTCAGGTGGGAGCCCATAAAGATTCCTCATGGACCTACTTTCCATGTAGTCCAATTCCAGACTGCTATTTATCAAGTTCTTGCTCATTGTCCACTCTGTTACTCGCCAACTGGCCTTTACAAGGCAGCTCAGGTCCACTTTTCCACCCCAAGGTCACCACAGTCATCCTCCGTCCCCACTCGTCACAGGCTACAAGCACCTCCACCACTTCAAGCCAGTAACTTCTTACTCGCACTCTGTCTACCCAACAGATCCTGGTCGACCACTCTGCTTAGACCATCAACATATCCATCCAACACCTCACGCAGTAAACTCCCGCCATTAATGGTCTCTCCTTATCCCCCTTCATGGCTCAACGAATCCTATCACTGGTCTGGTCTCCATTACACGGCCTAAAGAGTCTTCCTGGACCCAAACACTAAACGCCTCGCATCCTCTGTAGCCTCCATCACATGAGGTTGCCAGATGAGGAACGCCTTGAAATCGGCAGATCCAGAAAATGTTAATATGAATGTCTGGTGCGGTCATTCCTCTGTGTTGTATGAATATTATTTGTTGTTCTAGATAAGCCTGTAATGTTTGCACAATGTAACGAATCTACGGCGGAAACTTGAAATAATGGTTATTCACTGGAAACAAATTAAAACCTTGTAATACTGTATGTGGAACAATAAAAACGAATAAAGTGTAAAACAATAACAGCAGATCACACGGATGTTTGCCGCAGAAATGTACATTTACAAAATGGTGCATAAAAGAACTAATAAAAGTGTAATTCCAGAGTCGCCCTTAAGGTGTGAAGTGCAATTAGATGCTTAATGAGCGATGTTATTTTTCCATGCTCCTATCAGGGACATTTTCTGAAATCCTCTTCAGGTTTATGAGCTCCACTTACTCCAATCTTCCTCCATCACTGATTTGTCTTTGAGACGCTTCAAGGGGTAGACTAGATTTCTCACGTCACGTGGTGACCCAAATGACAAGACCCAATCTGGGGGGCTTCAAGAAAGTTTCAGCTCTTTTATGGCTGAATATCTTCCACTATACTAAGTTGCACGAAGGAAGAATGGTGTAAAGCTCCAATTTAAGGTAAGATTTGGAATTGAAACTTTTCTCTCCCCTAAAAATCCATTCAAATTCCTATTAATATTTTGGTTTATGTTATTGCATGTTATATTCTGTATATACCTTATATCGTGCTATCGTGTTTCATGCGGCCGTCTCAATCTTTATTGTAAATTGAATCATGACTATGATGGTCTTAGTAGGAGAAGGATTGTGCTGATCTGGAAAGAGGCAGTGACATGTCTACCTAAGAAAATACAGACATGGGAGACGCTAAAGACTTATGGGTTCCAGAGCAAAAGTTTATCTCCAAAATGTATCAAATTGTCTCTATAGCAGGAAAGATATCCTCCTGCTGCTCCCCATGCCCCAAAGCGGTAAAGATTGCTAAGTCCAGACTCTGACACTGACTGCTTCCTATGCCCCCCTCACACTGACTGCTTCCTATGCCCCCTCTCCACAGCCTTCTTTCTATTTCTCCTCTCCTGCACAGACTACGTCCTATGTCTCATCTCTTATAGCAGATAACTCCCTTCTCACAGATTCTTCCCCATTCTCCCTCCTCTTCCACTGACTGCTCCCCATTCTCTGTCTTTCACATAGACTGCTCTGCAGTCTGCCCCTCACACTGACTGCTCGCCAGGCCCCCCTCAAACTGACTGC
>VIAB01007548.1:29595-42329 GCA_009801035.1 Oophaga pumilio | reverse complement strand
ATTGTATATTATCCTATAGTATCTTCTATTGTATCTTCTCCTATTGTGTCTTCTATTGTATCTTCTCCTATAGGATCTTCTATAGTATCTTCTCCTATAGTATCTTCTATAGTATCTTCTCCTATACTATCTTCTATTGTATCTTCTCCTATAGGATCTTCTGTTGTATCTTCTCCTATAGGATCTTCTATTGTGTCTTCTGCTATAGTATCTTCTATTATATCTTCTCCTATAGGATCTTCTGTCGTATCTTCTATAGTATCTTCTATTGTGTCTCCTCCTATTGGATCTTCTGTTGTATCTTCTATAGTATCTTCTATTGTGTCTCCTCCTATTGTATCTTCTGTTGTATCTTGTCATAAGCTATCTTTTCTTATGGCATCGTCTCATAGGAAGTCTTTTATGGCATCTTCTTGTACTTTATCTTCTCATTTGGAGTCTTCTATATATCTTCTCATATTGTATCTACTCCTTAGATATCATCTCTTTTGTATCTTCTCTTATGGAGTCTTCTCCTGTGATACATTCTCACGTGATAACTTTTCATATTGTATCTTCTGTTTGTATTATTTTCTCGTATGGTGTCTTCTCTCTATACATCTTCTCATGCGGAGTCTCCTGTCTTCCATTGTATTTTCTCTTATAGTATATGCTATAATATCTTCTCTTATGATGTATTTTCATATAGTATCTTCTTTCATGGTATCATTTAATAAGATATCTCAGCACCAGCCAGTTGTTGATAAGACACTGTTGGAGAGCTGGTTTAGGCAGGAGACATCATATGTTGTACAGGCTTCTCCATAACTGCCCCAGTGTCAAGATTAGTAACATATCGGGCCCCTGTAGTACTCATTTTAATGTTGTATTGGGTCCTAAAAATACAAATGTCAATATATTTGTTATTTTAATGTGGACTTTGACGAGTGGTGAATACCGGGCATTGCCACGTTCTAGATGTGAGAGGTGTGCTCCCTTATATTTCTTCTGGCTTGAAATGTGAGTGGTGGCAGAAAACCAGCTTAAAAAAACAACATAATTTTTGGATATTCCCTTTAGAGATATTTCTACATGTGGCCTCTCAGCTATTGCCACAGGGACTGCAGATATTACCATAAGTCACAATAAAGTATTGACATTTTATACAGTTGTTAAAGAAACTTGCTCCAGGTGTCTGAGCCAGAGAGCGGTGGAAAATGCTGCGAATCCCCGACCTGTAAGTCTGCTTTCACTAATAAAGGCTTTAGGACCACACAAGTATATGATCAAGGACAGGGATTAACTGCTTTCTAAAGTGTCATGTCCACCCATTATTACCTGCTCATTGTATCCAGTGAGATTGACAGTCATTAGTAAATGTTTAGAACAAGTCAGAACATGGAGATCGAAGACACGGATATGTAAGGTGACCGTGCAACACTAGTAACAGTATTGATGCAACTGATGCCAGTAGGCTGCGCGTAAGCCGACAGAAAAGTGTAATGAGTAGACAGTACGGAGCTGATCACCTACAGTAACACTTTGCTTGCCTCATGGATTTCTCCTGCTGGTGATGGAATGATTTGGAGCATCAGTGTTTTACTAAACAAACCTACAATTTGTTTCTAAAAATGTCAAGGCAAATGGAAAAATATTTAACTGCTAAATAAAATATGACAAAATACGCAACACGCGAGATCACTGAAACTATAAAGCAATCCCAGAAGAAGATCAGTCTAAAATAGAAAATAAAATGAAAAAAAAGGGATGTGAAACATTTTCAGATTTACTCATGGTAAGAGATCAAAGAAAGACTTAATGAGCAAGTTAGTTGCAATGTCGACTACTCAGCACAAGCACAAGATGAAAATGTTAAAATATATTCACTTTTTAACAAGATGCTTTAACTTTCCATTTTTGAGACATTGTAATCGCTGTTTTCTGTGCGACTGATATTTTTGTCCAAAGGAAGGTGAATGAAGATCAAGGATTAGTTTTTCATGCAAGTTCTTTCTGGATGAAATTACAGCTGAATTTCTTTTTATTTTTCTTTATGTCATTTATAGATTCTTCTTTAAAAAAGTTCCTTTCGCTACTTAAAATGTATTAGTGGGGGCCGCAGTGTCCTGTGAGAATGGGGTCTGATATTTACTCTCTCACCCCTGTGTACAGATCAGGTCTGCGGAGGCCCCTGGGTTGTGTCCATGGAGTAGCTGCTGGCCGGTGGAGAACCAGCCAGGGTCAGAACCAGAGAAGCTGAGTCAAGGACAGACTCTTATACCAAAGATGTTGCCAGAGGATACCTGGGATCAAGTCTGGGAAAAAAAAAGCATAAATTGGAGTCTTAAGAGTAAACTAATAATCCTAAGTCAAATCCAGAAGTGCAACCAAGGGGTAAATTGGCAAAGTAATCCTGGCGTTCTGACTTTCATTGGTCATAGTGATTAGCCGGCGAGCAGGACTTTTATTAACATGAATCTCTTCTTTATTATTTATGGCACCAACGCCCCTGAAGAAGAGGAGCGCACAGGCCTTCTGGAGGGGATGATGGCGCAGCCAGATGGGCAGCCCACTGCTCAAATAACTGGAAACAAGGATGGGTGAGTACATAACACCACTGAATAGCCAGTGTTTGACTTTTTCTTTACAAGGAGCTTATTCTGGTGCTGTAGATAGATAGTACTAGATACTAAGCTGACACCAGCAGAACGCCGAAGTCCCCTGTGCAAGACATGTGCTTGGACTCCTTACCTTAATTCCCAACCCCTTGTCCACATATTGGCTGCTGCATTCCCTGCCCTGGCTTTTATACAGGCTGTGATAGTCTATCCTGATTGTCTGCAGTATAGGAGGATCACAAGGATCACAAGGAAATGGACAGCATGTGACGTTAATATGAGGGTCTGAGCAAAGGGGCTGAATACTTATGACCATGCGATATTTCAGTTTTTCTTTTATAATAAATCTGCAAAAATTTCTACATTTCTGTTTTTTTCAGTCAAGATGGGATGCAGAGTGCACATTAATGAGAAAAAAATGAACTTTTGAATTTATCAAATAGCTGCAATAAAACAAAAACTTAAAGGGGTCTGAATACTTATGACCATGTGAGATTTCAGTTTTTCTTTTTTTAATAAATTTGCAAAAATGTCTACATTTCTGGTTATTTTGAGTAAAGATGGGGAGCAGAGTGCACATTAATGAGAACAAATGAACTTTTTTGAATTTACGAAATGGCTGCCATGAAACAAAGAGTGAAAAATGTAAAGGGGTGAGAATACTTTCCGTATCCTCTGTATATACATAGAAAACACATATGTTCATATCATGCGCACTGCTACATGTTACACATATATATAAATTACACACATGACAAGTTTTCCTGTAATTACTACTAATGAAAGCCAAAAAAAACACCACATGTGAACATCCTGGAAGGGAGAGCGGCCACTGCCGGCTGGAAAGTTTGTAATTTAATATTTTTGCTGATGTTAATTTTGTTTTGTTCAGACGACCAGAGGAATATTTGTGTTTCCCCTTCCCACATTTATAGCTATAACTTTTCTATCTTTATGTAAAGTTCTCCACTTGAGGTCTTGATTTTCGCTAGTTGAATGGTAGTTTTTTAGGCGTCATTTGATTTCACTATACATCTATGTAAGTTTTACATTTATATTAACTTTTACTGTGAGTTAAAGGGAAAAAAAACAATTGTGCTATTTTTATTTACACCATTCATCCATCGCCAGAAGTAACATGCTGACTGAATTGTATGAGTTGTAACAATTACAGGAGTAACAAATATGTTTGTGTTATTTTCTGGTTTCTGACATTCACATTTTAAAAAGTATATAAAAATGTAATTTTTTAAAATTATTATTAATAACTTTATAGGGAAAAAATCTTTGACTTTAATTTCTCAGCTTTTTTAACTGGTAATGTACTGGTACACAGAGATGTATCGCTAAGTGCCCGTACATAATGCTTGTAAAGAAGAAAAAAAACTATTTAGATCATTAGGCAGAAAAAATTCTCTTACACTTAACGGTTGTCCATAAAATAGAGATCAGCGCTCGTCACTAAACTCCACCAAATCAAACAAATATGTCTGTCAGAGCTTTGGAGAAGACAGCGGCGGCGGCGGCTCTGTATGATGCGAGAACGCATCAATATTGCAGATAAATAGGCCTGTCGTGCACCATGTAACTCCCTACGCTTGCTCTAAGAGGGGATTGCTCCATACAGCTCAGTGAGTGACGTATCGCTTTCTTTGTTTCTACTATTACACCTAAAGACGCAGCTTGTGGCTCATTGACGGAGGGTCTCACCCCAGATTAGGGGGCCTGAGCTCAAATCCACCATAAAACCTGGTGCTAAAAAATAAATTGAATGTTTACACTGATGATTAAGACAGTAGAGGCCTACGTTGCCAATCATTAGCTGCTCCATCCATAGCACCTAGAATCTGGGGCTAAGATGCCATCACTTACTCATTATTATACTTCCTCCAGATGAAGATGGGCCCCTAATGATAGTTACAACAGCGGGACTGTGCAGAAAACCCTTTTTGCCGGCAGTCATCTTCTTTTAGTTGTGTTTGGGACAGATGACGCGAATCGTAGTTCTGTCTCTTACCAAATACAGCAACGACAAACCATCCAATAGTCAGCGATTTGCCGGTGACACCCACATTACTTAGAAACAGGTTTGGCAAATCCCGGTATGTCCCAGATGGAAAAGTAGGGGAGTTTACACAATGAGGGACGGTGGGCTGAAAACCATAGCCAAAATCAATCTTGGTAACTATGCAACAAAAGTATACAATCAGTTGTTAAAAACTTCTAATCGGTGGAGATCCAACCCAAGATCATCACCTGTAGCTTCAATGCCGGGGTCTACAGCAGAGCACTTTGCCCCTCCAGCACCGTCTTACTTCTCTTAGATCCATTGGAATGAAATGAACGTCGGTCCATATTACCGTCTACGGATTTTCTTCCCCTTATGGCTGGAAACCAAGAGAAGCCAACTGGAGCCGAAAACGCACTCAGCAAAAAGCAATAGTCCCTGATTTATCGGGGAGAGATAGAAGAAAGTAATGCAAGACTATTGGATCAAACTACTTATGGGTTTGATGATAGTCTGTAATCATGGAGCCACGTAGGTCTGAATGGGAGCTGCAGACACAAAACAGTAGGAGATCTTTAATCAATACCATTTTTATATATTTTTAGATGCGCTAAATCAATAAAAAATGTTTGCAAAAGTGTCCATACCCTTTAGACCTCCATCAGATAAACTTAAGTAGAAGGATTAACAAACCTTTAATCCTTCGTGCTGACACAAATATTAACTCTCCGCTTCTGTGTTTCATGAAAATACAGATATTCCCAGAGCTAAGTATTGCCCACTGTGGTCTGTTATCAGTCCCTGGGAACAGGCTCCTGTTCTCAGTCGGTGCATAACCTCACGCTCGGGAAGTCGGTGTAAATTGTACATCAAGGTCAGGCGGTTGTTGTTAAACACAGGATGAGAACGTGCTTGACTGCCAGGATTCCTGCCATCGACAGCGCCACAGAAAAACAGCCTGATGGAGGGATCTCAGATAGCACAGCTTGGGTTTGGGGAGCAAAATAATATTTAAGTCCATACACTGTCCCTTCTGCTAGAGTTGTCAAATTAAGCCGGGTCACGGGCACTCCCGTCTGCTTGGAAGGAATATTCACTCAACCCTGAGACTACGAGGATGTGTAATCCTAAATGCGGCCAAAAAAGAAGACGTAACTCAAATATTATCTCAAAGCAATGACAAATACCACATTGGTGTAAACCATCAACTCAAGCCGGGCATCCATGGACAGATCGGGAGCAAGCCACTCAGCCGTGTGTGTCCCAAGGATGATGGGATCTCTCCCTTACATCCCTATACAGTAAAGACGAGCAAATCAGCAGATTCACCTGAAGTCGAACAGGAAAATTAATTTGCATTAAAATTATCCAACACAAATCAAATTTGCATTAATGTTATGAGATCTCCCCAAACCCCAACCATAATAAAGCTAGTGTAAAATGAACCACCTCTCCTCTGCCCTCACCTGTCCCTCCAGCCGTGGTCACCCTTCAGGCTTCACAATATCTTGTCAGAGTGACGCACATCGTGATGTTGGGTGATGCTTAGCTTGGAGCAAGGTTTAGACTAGACCTCATGCATCATCATGATGTGAGTTGTCCCATGATGTGAAGACGTCATGAGTAGAGATAGAATCAATGTGTAGGACATACAGGTAAATAATCTATGACCACTGGTCGGGAGGCCTGAAAATCTCCTTACTTCCGGCATTTCCGCCTCTTCTTTTGATTAGCACAAGGTCATCGTAACGCACAAATGATGTTGTGCCAGTCCGGCTATTCCAAAGAAGAGGAAGGATATTGTCGGTCTCCTGCCCAGTGGAGACAGATTACTCACCAGACTACTGACTTTAGTACAAAGGCTGAAACTTACTGGTTGGTCGTCATAAAACCTCTCTGATGCCGACCTTTTCTTAGAAATCATTGGGAATCCAAGTCCAAGTCACCGCCATAGTGAGTAAATTCCTTGAAGGTGGAGAGGAGCGAATTTGTTCAAGGGAAATTAAATTCTTTTTAAAATTTGCAAAAATTTAAATTCTCCAGACTTTTTGTGATCCACTTCAAAGTCAGATGAATGGTATCTGGGTCGCTGCCATTTTGCTAAACTGTATTGCGAGGAGCACTGGATGGCGAGCTGCTGTGGCGGTGCAGGTAAGCAGCAAAGTGAGTACTTTTTACAGCCTGAGAGACCTCAGATTTTCTCAGCTTTACCTGAAGGGTTGTTCTCACCTTCTATCCTCAGGAGCGCCGGTCTCCAACTTCCAGTCTTCCTTCTTGTCGGTGGTTGGTGCACTCCTGGTGGTTAACAGGTCAGTCTAGGACATCCATGCCACTGACTTGAACTGTTTGCCCTCCAATACTGCAATCTAAGGATCTTTGATCTTTGGGTTCAGTTTTGACACCAGTTAACCTCCGGATGACGGAGTACATGGACACGAGACGTGGTTCATCTGTATATTCTCTCCTCCGTCCTGCACATCAAACATTGCCCGGTGCTGCTCAGCTCGCCGGTGCGATCCATTTCCTCTATGAATAGTGTGATGTAAGATTCCTTTAAGCGCACACAAAAAAAGCCATAATCCATTTGATTTTCTTTCTTCCCAAGAGAAAAACTTTTGACAGATGATAAATAGGAGCTGCTGACAGTCATCAATGTGTCACTATCAGGCTTTTACATTAAATACAAAAAACAGACTCGCCGAAGCCACTCGGGAAAAGACTTTTGACACATAAGAGACAAATATATAATCCTTAGAACTAAATCACTGTTGGGATCTAAGCAAGCGAAACAAAGCGCAGCTGCCTCCACCGTCACACAAAGTCCTAATAAAGCCGACTTTGATATGGGGGAACATTCTGCATGTTCTCAGTCTAAAGGATCACGCTGTTTAACCACACACTCCCGTCAGGCGGGCAAACACTGCTAACAATGTGCGCTCCCGATGAACTCCCCGTCTACCGCAACCACTCTTAATTAATAAGAAACTCAAAAAAAACCCGAAATTTGCTGACTCGTCACACACTAAATCATTTCCCTGCATTTGATGGATAAATTTGCATGGACTATTATCTTTATTACACACTACAGATGCATCAGTGATGATGAGTTTGTCACTGGCAGCAACCAGAGATGAGCGAATCTCCCGAAATTCGTTTTGGGCAGATTACCTCGATTCAATCTGAAAAAAAGATTGGTCTAGATGGAAAGTGCTCTGATTGCTGATATTATGATTCCAAGCATAATAAACAGAGGGGAGGTAAGAGGCAAGAAATAAAAAACCACAATACTCATCTATTCTGACTCCTTACACACCTCTCTTGCCATCTCCGCTGCCTGGTTCTCCGTCGGGGTCATCACTTCTTCTGGCGCCGTGGCCCATGTAGCCACTCGAAGGGGCAACACAGCATTGACATCAATGATGTGCATCTTCTCCCACATGGCCACCACGGTCTCAGGGCCAGAAGGAGCAACAAGCAAGGGAGACATTGTACCTGGGAGGTGGTGTACGAGGCGTTACCACGGAGGCGGTGTACCTGAGAGGTAGCATTACCAGGGAGGTGGTGTACCAGAGAGGCGGTGTACCAGAGAGGCAGCATTACCAGGGAGGTGGTGTACCAGAGAGGCAGTCTACCAGAGAGGCGTCGTACCAGTGAGGCAGTGTACCAGAGAGGCGTTGTACCAGGAAGGCAATGTTACCAGGGAGGAGTCATACCAGGGAGGCAATGTTACCAGGGAGGTGGCATACCGGTGAGGCGACATTACCAGGGAGGTGGCGTACCAGGGAGTCGACGTTACCAGGGAGGCGGGGTACCAGGGAGGTGACGTTACAGGGAGGTGGCAAACCAGGGAGGTGACGTTACCAGGGAGACGTTGTACCAGGGAGGCAATGTTACCAGGGAGGCGGCGTACCAAGGAGGTGACATTACCAGGGAGGCGGCATACCAGTTAGGCGACGTTACCAGGGAGGCGGCGTACCAGGGAGGCGACGTTACCAGGGAGGCGACGTTACCAGGGAGGCGGCGTACCAGGGAGGCCACGTTACCAGGGAGGCATTGTACCAGGGAGGCGACGTTACCAGGGAGGCATTGTACCAGGGAGGCGACGTTACCAGGGAGACTTTGTACCAGGAAGGCGACGTTACCAGGGAGGCGGCGTACCAGGGAGGCAACGTTACCAGGGAGGCGGCGTACCAGAGAGGTGACGTTACAAGGGAGGCGGTGTAAGTCAGTGTAATGTGTTTTTTTTCAACCCCTTCTGTCATTGAAAGAATGTATCAAAATTGCCATTTTTGTGGAATTGTGCCCATTAAATCCCCCCTAATTTTTTTTTTTTTTTGGGATTCATAACAAATATGATTAATTATAGATTAATTCACTCTTTTCTAGACACAACCCGTGGATATTTTATAGTTTGCGATCTGTGATCTTAAGTGCAAGAAATTCATGAATGATAAAGTCGTCTCTGCTGCATGGACTTTCTCATATTGAGATTAGCACTAAAGAAAAACCTAAACAGCACATTGGGCTCTGCTGCATCTGTATACTTCATCCTCAGAAGAAAGGCTGAGAGTTTATCCAGCTGCCGGGCTGCACTGACAGCTTAACAGGACTTTTCCTGCTGACCCTTCCATGTGAGGTAGGAGGATTTGTGCCTCCATGACCCCGGCCCCCACACACATGTTTTCCTTTCTATCAGATATCCTGGGAATTATCCAAACTGATCACAGGGGAAGATTGTCTGCAATGTGACAGCAGCATCCCAGCAATCCCTGATCCTGGATATGTGGGAGCAGAGCAGGGTTCAGGGTGCGAGCACTTTATCCTGCAGCCTGACACTCTAGTAGAGTGCTTATGTATGAGCGCTGTCACACTCACTGCACTCTGCTCTCGGTTCTGCAGACAGGATACAAAGTGTGTGGTAGATTTTGGCTGCAAGTGCAGATTCACGTTTGTTGCTACTTTGCTACATATTTACCAATATAATTGTTGGGCATGCAGCAAAGGAGAAGTCTTGGAAACGCAGGTGTGAGGGTCAGATTATGGAGGAATTTAGTCTTAGATTACCGGTAGTTGCAATTCGGAGAGCACAGGTAGGACAATAGACAGATGAGGAGATGTAGGGTGGTGCAGCACTGTGGAGAGAATGGATATGGTGGTAGACAGATGAGGAGATGTAGGGTGGTGCAGCACTGTGGAGAGGACGGGTAGGGTGCTAGACAGAGATGAGGAGGAGATGTAGGGTGGTGCAGCACTGTGGAGAGGATGTATAGGGTGGTAGACAGAGATGAGGAGGAGATGTAGGGTGGTTCAGCACTGTGGAGAGGGTGGATAGGGTGGTAGACAGAGATGAGGAGGAGATGTAGGGTGGTGCAGCACTGTGGAGAGGACGGGTAGGGTGGTAGACAGAGATGAGGAGTAAATGTAGGGTAGTGCAGCACTGTGGAGAGGATGGATAGGGTGGTAGACAGAGATGAGGAGGAGATGTAGGGTGGTGCAGCACTGTGGAGAGAATGGATAGAGTGGTAGACAGAGATGAGCAGGAGATGTAGGGTGGTGTAGCACTGTGGAGAGGATGGATAGGGTGGTAGACAGAGATGAGGAGGAGATGTAGGGCAGTGCAGCACTGTGGAGAGGATGGATAGAGTGGTAGACAGAGATGAGGAGATGTAGGGTGGTGCAGCACTTTGGAGAGCTTTGTGGGTGGAAGAGATAAGTTTGTATTGTGCTTTGTAGCAGATGGGTAACCAGTGCAACAGCTGGAACAGGGTGGAGGCATCAGTGTGGCGGTTGGACGGGAATATGATCCTGGCTGCTGCATTCAGGGTGGATTGGAGAGGAGAAGGTATAGTAAGAGGGAGACCAATCAGTAGAGAGTTGCAGTAGTCCAAACAGGAATGAATAAGAGTGATAGTAAGAGTGTTTGCAGTTTCAAAGGTGAGAAAAGGTCGAATTCTGGAGATGACATAAAATACAAGTAATTTACACAGTAATGTTACAGAATAGGGATAATCCACACAGTGATGTCAAAGAGCACAGATTATTTACAGCAATGTCACAAAGTATGCATAATGTACACAGTGATATCATAATCCACAGATACGCACACAGAGATGTCCTTCACTTAATTATGGCAGGCTTTAGCCTGCAAAACCATATCTTATTATTACTTAGCAGTAAGTGATTTTTCTGGCAGTTTTCATGCCCTATAGTGGAGCCTATAGAAAAAGAGCCAGAGAGATATCGCTAAACCTGTGCATTTTACATTTTGAAAAAAAAATGCAGACTATAAATCCATGTTCGGAGAGCATACTCACATCTGTGGGTAAAATGCCAACATGTTTGTAGCTGGCAACCGACAGGAGCGCAATATCTCCTGAGTTATGGATGTATCATATTCATGTGTGATATGTACAGAACCCCGGAAGGATGATCAGTAATGGCCACATTGCTTCTCTAGGTGGTTCCTGGGGGAAAATAAGACCCAGAGCAGAAATGAGGCCGAAAACTGGACTAGAATAGAATCATGTCAGCCGTCCCCCTCTCGGAGGGAGCAGTGAGGGGTCTGGTGAGACCCTTTATAACATCTCATCCACCAAATATCAGTGTCAGATCCAGGAGAAGGATTGCAGACCAGTCCATATTTCCTGCATTGTTCTCCTCCGCCCGAAGCTCTCATGGATCCAATTTGAAGACACATCTGTATTTTATCCCCTTTATGTTATACAATTTTTTGTTATTTCATCTTTTATACCTCTGTAAACGTTGTACTTCTTTATGTATATTATGTATATTAAATCTAAAATTTATTAAGTTTTTCCCTCGTTGCTCTATCGTCCCCACAATCTCGACTCTAAGTCCTAACTGTAAGCCTAAACCCAACACTGAGTCTAGTCCCAACATTAACCTCAGCCACACTGACTTTTGGCCCCAACACTGTCCATAGTACCAGCTCTAACCAGAGCCCCAACCTCCAGCCCAAATCCCAAACCTACATCCAGCGCTAATCTTAATCCGTCTTCACACTGAGCTCCAGCCCTAACCTCAGCCAAAGTCCTTCAACTAAGCCAACTTTTCCCCGTAGTTGATCTCTCTTCAGAAGGTGAACATCATCCTCAGTGCCACTATTAATTGTAACCTCATATCTTGTGTTCCCAGACTCCCCGGTGACACGTGCGCTCCTTATGTAATAGAATGAAGCAACTAAAACAATAAATCTCATTTACACAACAGTAAAAATATTTACAGACTTCATCTCTGCGAGGAAAATCGTGACTCCTCGCCCAGCTAGACGACTACACAATGCCAGAAACGGAATCTGGGTCCAATTTTACTGGTATGTAAGTCTGACTGCGAACGCCGGGTCTGCAACATGTGAAATGTCACAGAAAATATTGGTCTATTAAGACTTCTGGGCCAACGCCTTTATCTGTTTCCACTCTCCAGAAAACTGAAACCTGCACTCATATGGGCCGGAATATTTGTAATATTGTGTCCTCACTGATGGAAAAATACATCTGGAGTATGAACCAATAAATCTGCCAAATCTCTGTACCCAAACCTCAGCTTGTCAGACTGATTTGGCTCTTCTACATCACTACTACCGAATGTCGGAATGTCGCACTTCTCTCCTGAACTACCTGCTACTCTGCTACATCTCCACTACCGAATGTCGCACTTCTCTCCTGAACTACATGCTACTGTACTACATCTCCACTACCGAATGTCGTACTTCTTTCCTGAACTACCTGTACTCTGCTACATCTCCACTACTGAATGTCGCACTTCTCTCTTTGCTCAATACTCATTGTAACAAGCTTTGCTACATTACTATTAATAACCCCAATATTTCTCTCCGTGAACTGACTTTTCCCTTTGAACCTTTCCTTTTTGGGTTGTATTCTCACAATGAGTTTTTGATGCTGCAGATTTTCGCTGTGCAAAAAACGCAGCGTCTTAAAGTTCGAGCAAAGTGGATGATATTTTCAAAAATCTCCTGTCCACTGTGTTTTTTTCATCCATGTAACCTGACCTGTGGGACATTTTTCAAATCTGCAACAAGTTCATTTCTCTTACAAGTACACAGAGATTTACAGTGGGTTCAGAAAGTATTCAGACCCCTTTACATTTTT
>VIAB01007547.1:90478-101863 GCA_009801035.1 Oophaga pumilio | reverse complement strand
GCCTCTGCTCAGAACTCATTTCAAGTCCATTCACAACACGCCACCAGGTTCCTGCCATTGTCAGACACAACCATGCCTGGCTGGAGATTTAGCGGTGTCAGCCACACATCTGCCTGCTCTTTCAGAGCTGTCAATAACTCTTCAGCATTGTGCGGTTTGTCACCTAAGCAAATTAGCTTCAGCACAGCCTGTTGCCGCTTTGCTTTGGCAGGGCTACAGTGCTTCCCGCTTGTGACTGATGTGCTCATTTCTGACATGGACGCTGAAGAGGAGGAGGAGGTGCAGGATCTGTACACAGTGGGGGCAACCCTGATTGACGTAGGGCCCGCAATCCTTGGGGTTGGGAGGACGTGTTCCATCCCAAGGTCTGACTGGATCCTGGCTTCCACTATGTTAACCCAGTGTGCCGTCAGCGAGATGTAACGTCCCTGGCCACAAGCACTTGTCCACGTGTCTGTGGTTAGGTATACTTTCCCAGTAACTGCATTGTTGAGGGCACGGGTAATGTTGTGGGACATGTGCTTGTGTAATGCCGGGATGGCACAAAAGGAGAAATAGTGGAAATAGTGGCGGTTGGGGACAGAGTACCTTGGGACGGCCACCGCCATCAGGTTGCAGAAAGCTTCCGTCTCCACGAGCCTAAAAGGCAACATTTCGACCGCAAGCAGACGAGAGCAACATTTTGACCGCAAGCAGATGAGAAATATGAGAACTGAGTACTGTGGCCTGTGGTACGTTGGCTGCATATTTCCGCTTACGTTCCAATGACTGGGGTATGGACAACTGAAGGCTGCGCTGGGACAAGGACGTGGATGTGCTTGATGATGGTGCTATTTGACTGTGGTCAACGGCAGGTGCAGGGCAGGAGGCATCTTCGCATGCACCGTGGGCAGGGGATTGGCTTGCACCACAACAATGGAAGAAGCAGTGGTGTCATCCGCAGACACTGTTCCTGGAGCCTGGGGTTGGGCCCACAAGTCGAGTACTTTGCTGCTATGTGCCTGATCATGCTGGTGGTAGTAAGGCTGGTAGTTTTGATACCCCTGCTGATGCTGGCATGACAGGTGTTGCAAATGGCCTGTTTGGGGTTATCGGCAGAGTGAAAAATAACCAGACTCGGAAAGACCTAACAGTTGGACTGGCAACTTCCGTCAGGTTGGTGTTTAGGGGAACGGTTGCCCGCCTTCTGTCTGCGGCCACCACACTGCTTCTTCCTGCCTGAATTGGTGCGACGCCTACCTCCCCCTGTGTGCTGCTGTCCTTGCTCTGCATGTCCTCCTGCCAGGCTGGGTCTGTTACTACATCATCCACCACCTCATCTTCCACTTCCCCACCCTGGTCCTCCTCCAGACTTTCCGGCAATTGTGTCTCATCAACGTCCACCTCTTGTGACCGTGGCGGCTTAAAGATTTGTGCATCGCTACATGAAATATCATCTTGCCCCGCTTCTAATGGAGCGGGCGAGAGGCACGAATCTCCAAATGGAAAACTGAACTGCTTTTCGGAGTGTCCGAGTGTGGGATCAGTTGTTTCAGGGCACTCAGCATGGTGGGAAGAAGGAGGATCAGGGTAAGGAATATGAGGTCCAGATTCACGGCTACTGTGACTTGACCATGTTGAAAACAGGGTGCTGGTGGTGATGGATAAGTAACTGGAAGTATTATCCACTATCCAATCAACAACCTTTTCACACTACACGGGCTTCAATAGTGCAGTCTTGCCGCGGTCCCCTAGGACTTCAGACACTAAGGTCCAGAGAGAAGATGTGAGTGTTTTCGGTGGGCCAATTTCAGCTTGTCCACGGCCTCGGCCTGCACCATCCCCATCACGTCCTCTTCCCCGTCACTTGGAACGCGCCTTGCCCATTGTAAATGGAATAGAATATTATACATGTTCACTACAAAAGGTTGATTTGGGAGTCAACTTGTATGTGATACGTGTGCTTGAAAACCACACTTTTACCTATCAGGACTTTAGATACAAATGTTTTTGGCCTTATCAGATTTAATAATTACGTTAGCAGACTGCAAAAAAATACAATGTTTTGGCCTAAACTGGCCAAACTTTGAACACACACAGATATGTGCTGGCACAGAGATACCACTACTACAAATGTTTTTTTTTGTTTTTATTTTTGGTCTAACTAGTGCTGTGTATCAGTACTGTGACACCCAGGACAAAAAAAGGAGAACCGGCCTAAACTGGCCAAAGTTTGAACATGCACAGATATCAGCTGGCACGGCGATACCACTATGACAAATGTGTGCCCTGTTTTTTTTTATTTTTGGGCTAACTAGTGCTGTATATCAGTACTGTGATACCCAGGACAAAAAAAGGTGAACCGGCCTAAACTGGCCAAAGTTTGAACATGCACAGATATCAGCTGGCACGGCGATACCATTACGACAAAGGTGTGCCCTGTTTTTTTTAATTTTTGGGCTAACTAGTGCTGTATATCAGGACTGTGACACCCAGGACAAAAAAAGGAAAACCGGCCTAAACTGGCCAAACTTTGAGCACGCAGAGATATGAGCTGGCACGGAGATGCCACTACGACAAATTTTTTTTGTTTTTATTTTTGGGCTAACTAGCGCTGTATATCAGTACTGTCACTCTCAGGACAAAAAAGGAAAACTGGCCTAAACTGGCCAAACTTTGAGCACACACAGATATGAGCTGCCATGGAGATACCACACCAAAAAATGTGTGGCCTGTTTTTTATTTTATTGCTAAATACTGCTGTATGTAAGTACAGTGACAGCCAGGACAAAAAAAGAAAACTGCCGTAAAATGTCCAAACTTTGAGCATGCACAGGTATCAGCTGGCACAGAGGTACCACTATGACAAATGTGTGATTTTTTTATTTTATTGAGGGGTAAATACTGCTGTATATAAGTACAGTGACACCAAAGACAAAAAAGTAAACCGCCGTAAACTGGCCAAATTTTGAGCACGCACAGATATGAGCTGGCACGGAGATACCACACCAAAAAATGTGTGTCCTGTATTCCAATTACACCTGGGGCTAGCTATATATGGCCATTATATCCTACAGGTAGCAGCAGCAGCACCAGATCACAGGAAGGGAATGGACCCTCTTGATGTATGCAATGATATACACACATACAGTGCCTGCAGGCCTTGCACTGATGTGTATAGAGCGATGTACACTACCCTGCCTACCTAACACTGGAACCTATATACTCCGGAATAAGTCCTTAGAAGTACTGTTGGTTCAGCTGGATTTGAGTAGTTTAGGAAGGTAGACCCCACACTAACTAATAAATCCCCAATTCTGACCCTATATCGGCAGCAGCTCTCCCTACAGTATCTCAATCCGGAGCTGAATGCGCCGAGCTGGGTGGCGTCCGATCTCTTATACCCCTGATGATGCTGTGCAGCCAGCCAATCACTGCACGACCACAACAAAAATGGCTGCTGCGTTTCATTGCCTGGTAGACAATCCCTGCATCGTGGCTGGGTCTGTAAAGTCCGCCAAAAAAGCTGAGTGGAGACCCGAGTTCCCGTCGAGTAATCCCAGAAATGCTCGGTGCCTGCCGAATACACCGAGTACCGTGATACTCGGGCGAGTAACGAGTAGTGGCGAGCACATTCGCTAATCACTAGTTACCATCTGTCAAAGTGTCTGTGACTGGTGGTAACCTTCCTGACATCACCGCTCATCACATTAGCTAGCTCTCATGATACACTCAGCATGAGAACCATCAGCGGCTGCTACAGCATATCAAGCTTCGTTCTGTGAACGAAGCTTCATATGCTACAGACGTCGGAGCAATGACTGTGGTGCCTTGGACTATGTCAGACCAAAAAGGGACATTTACTTTCTAATAAATGCATAAATGAGGGAAGTTGTAGGGTGGTGTTTTTTTAAATAAATGACATTTGTGTGCTTATTTGTTTTTAATAACTCATCTGCCAGTTAAGCAGAGGTAAATGCTTAATGAATATTCACTACTTCCCTTGCCCATCTCTCGGCGGATGAAGCAGTGAATATTCATTTTATCCTCTGATTTCAGAGGTGGACAGTGGGCCGAGCATTGGGTCACCCGGTCTTAGATAGCTCCGCTGACGCAATGCAGCTTGCCAATCACAGTAATGCCAGTAGCCAACATGGTTACTGCTTTACTGTGTATGGCAGGCAATCCCCGCATGTTGATCAGCTGTCTAACAGCTGCAAAACATGTGGGCCAGAGATTTGAGCATCACGCTTGAGCACTCTCGGTACTCGGCAGAGTAACAAGCATGCCTATGCGCACTAATGCTCAATGCCAAGCATGCTCACTTATCACTAGTATGGATCATTGAAACTCTGTGGGTCAGTTCTGTGCCCAATGTGAGTATGAACGTAGCAGTAGGTTTTGACAAAAAAAAGGTGGTCTATATACCATCATTAAAGAAGCACTCCAATTAACATTTTTATGAGCTATACCTGTCTGAAACTATATGTAGTGTACTGTAGGTGTATTGATATATTCATTGATCGCCACTTTCTTTGGAGCTCAGTGCTGCTCCCGTCTTCTTCACATGACTTAAGTTCTGTCTGGATCAGAATGGTCTCTTTAACAATGCAAGTCTCTTTTACAATGTCATTTTATAGAACATCAAAAAAGAAATTGCATAGGTTTATATTTTCATAGCGACTTCTCGCTCACACATAATCGCAGGTGTGAAACAGCAAGTAAACAGAATGGTCATTATGTGACCCAGAAGAGGACCTGAATGGAACTGGAAAACTGAGTTTTTGCAACTGATAAATGGTGATCAATAACTATATTTATACACTTGTTCTACAGTGCATATACATTTACACAGTTTTGCCCCCAAAAAGTTTAATGGGAGAGCTTCTTAAATTTACCAAGTATTTTAAACTAAGTCACTGCTTCCTTTTAGATCTGCTGACATTCACATGACATTATCCCCCTAATATTAATTTTTAATTAAGTACTATAGTCCAAATTAAATGATTGTAGAGTACTGTAATTAAAAATGATTGGGTTTGAATGTAGTTACAAGCATGACAACAAAACTCATATTTATTGTTTGTCATAAATAACCCCTGAGATGTGGCAAAGTGAATAATAATGTATCATTTTTATTGATTTACTTGTGTCGTTTTTATGTATTCATCATTAAAGATGTCAACTCCTCTCCATCTGGTAAACTGACTGAAGATAAATTGTTCTACACAATGGGTTCAAAATCTTCCTTTTATGTACCATATGGTTTTCATATGATAACTGATCACTGTTGAAGTGAAAGATTCACATTAAGATATTGAAATAACAAATAAAGCTAAAACTAAATACATAATAAACTCTAAAAAAAATTGTATACCGTACATATTTGTATGAAACGTAATCATATGTATGCCATGGTTTAATGGAATCCCTTTACTAGGTTTTGGGATTGTAAACCGTCAGCACGTCATTATGAAGCTGCCAGCTGTGTTTTAAAATATAAACCATTCAATGTCAAAACTTAATGTTTTTGGGAATTATGGAGTAAAAGAGCATATAAGTTACTCTATTTTAGTGACGACATGCACATGTGTACTGTTGAGAGGGGCCGGAGCCACCAGAAGGAGAAATGTACTAGATATCTACTTAAATCTACCATCTATCATCTATTATTGACTACCATTTATTATTTAAATAATGGGCTAAATAAATTCTAACATATCATCAATAAACAATATACTGTGTTAGGGTCTGCGGAACGCACCAAATATATGATGTGGAGAGGTGCGTTCGCAGCCCGGGGTCCACCGTGCAGGCGGAGCCTGCTGCTAGTAAAATGGCGCAAGAAGCGAACTCTGTTATCCCGCAGAGTCGCCAAAATAAACGCTGTAACGCGCTGTGGCAATATGTGCGAACTCTGTTAATACACAGAGCCGCTAGAAGGAGTGCCGCAGCGCTATATGGCGATGTGTGTGAACTCACTTAACACAACTGAGTCGCAAAATAAACACGCTAGGGCGCTGTCTAGCGTTGAAAGCGAACCCTGTTACGTCACAGAGCCGCTGAGAAAAACTTCTGTGTCCTGTCAGGCACCCAGGCACACAGTTAACTGCTAGGCGAACATAGAACGTGATCATGCGCTAATGTCCTCGCGGGAGTCACCCACAATCTATGGCGTCTGAACGCCAGACCGTGAATACGGCAATCAAACTCCTCACCGGTTATGCCGGTAATCTAGGGCATCTAGGACACCGACCCTGACCAGCTAGCATACCAAACTCCTCACCGATTAAGTCGGTATTCTAGGGGCTTATTTCAGCCGGGCCCTAACCACACACACGCATGACCACACTGGTGCATAGCATATAAAGATTGATACTAGCGCATGGCAGCCCAGCCATGCTACCCTTTTATAGTAACAGCTACAGGACCTGCCAGAAACAAGGACCAATGAAACTTGTTCCAGAACACCAGTAGTCACAGGACCTTCCTGGCGGACCAATAGGAGCTGCTGCAGTACCTGAGCATGTGACCCCTGATCTCCAATGAGAGATCTCACTCTGGGCATGCTCAGAAGGGGAAAACAAGGACTTTGTCCAAAAGACGCCTGCTCGCCGCTAACCAGTACTGGCCACAATAGCAGAGCCTGGAGGAGCAGCACTGTTAGACTGGGCAAGATGCTGGGATTGACGTCTAAGCTCAGCAGGCTCCGCTGCAGACGGAGATGAATGGGAGACTGCTAGCGGGACTGGTTCGAGACTCCCCCTGTGCAGCAGCGGGAATTCCAACCCAAACATTCTGTATCATAGAACCTACCAGCCTACATAACATTAAAATTACAAATTTTTATGTGATTATTATTAAAAACATCCCCATATCAGAAAAAATATATCAAGAGGCACCTAAAACAAATACTGAGTTTGGATAATTCCCAATAAGAAAATAACACTAGTACTTGACCATAAACGTTATTTGAAGGTCATAATCATAGCAAAAGTTGGTGTTATGTTGCTGTATTATCACCATACAAGTTAGGCTAATTTGTGGAGCAAAGTGTTAGGGGTCGAGTTCCCGCTTCTGCACAAGGGGAATCTCGAGCCATCCCCGCTGCGGTCCCCCATTCGTCTCCGGCTGCAGTGGAGTCTGCTCAGCAGAGACGTCGGTCCCAGCGTCTCGCCCTGTCTAATACTGTGCAGAGGATGACTGCTGCCTCTTCAGCTCCTGCTATTGTAACCAGTGCAGGTCAGCGGCGAGTAGACATATTTGGGACTAAGTCCTGTGTGTTTCCTTCTGAGCATGCCAGGGTAAGATCTCTCATATGATATCAGGGGTCACATGCTCGGCTACTGCAGCGACTCCCATTGGTCCTCCAGGAAGGTCCTGAAGCTGCTCGAGTTCTGGGGCAGGCTTCCATTGGTCCTTTCTGGAAGGTCCTGCAGTTCTTGCTGCTATAAAAAGCTTGCATGACCGCATGGCCGTGCGCTAGTATCATATCTGTTATGTGCTTGCGCCAGTGTGGTCTTATGCATGTGATTAGGGACTCGGCTGAAATAGGCCCCTAGAATACCGGCACCTCCAGTGAGGAGTTTGTGTGTTTGGATTCAGGGCTCTGGCTGAAATAAGCCCCTAGTATACCGGCACCTCCGGTGAGGAGTTTGTTGTGTTCATGGCATGACCACAGACTGCAATCGCTTAGCAGTCATCTGTGTCGCCTGTGAGTCTGACAGGACACAGTCTTTTTCACAGCGGCTCTGTGAAGTAACAGAGTTAGCTTATACCGCCATATAGCACCACAGCATTTTAGTTAGCGAATCTGTGGTCTAACAGAGTTTGCTTATACCGCCATATAGTGCTACGGCATTTACATCTGCGACTCTGAGGGATAACAGAGCTCACTCATACTGCCTATTTGCGCCATTTCACTAGCAGCAGGCTCTGCCTGCACGGTGGACCCCAGGCTGCGAACGCACCTCTCCTTAATATCTTTTAGGTGCGTTCCGCAGGCCCTAGCACAAAGATCTAAATAGAGAAGTCTAGGAAACCTGGCATGGAGTCCAATATTACAGTCTATCCTAATATTACCCATGAAATATCTGATGCCCTACCTCACCATAGAGGTTAGAACCATAATAAGCATCTATAATCGTGCTCCCCATTCAGCATAGGCTATCCCTAGAGATGACCCTATAATAGCCTTATTAATAAATACATAGTAAATTATCCAGACTTAGAGACTTACGGGGAATTATGCTTATCAAAAATAAGCTTTTTCTTCATTGCTGATATCATTCTTTGTGGTAAATTTGAAGAGACTTAGATACTTGTTGGGTTTTACGCTCACCAAAGATAAGTTCTTTCTTCTTTGTTAGTATCTTTGCAAGTGATAATTTACTATGAATTTATTATTAGGGCTAGTATATATATATATATAAAAAAAAACCTTCAGCACAAAAGAGAGCAAAATTAAACTCTTTTGAACAGCTAACTTTTATTGGACCGACCAATGAGAGACAGAAATTATGCCAACGTTTCGGCCTACCCGACTTTTATCAAGGTTATTAGCTAGAAATACAACATAAGGAACAAATCAACAAATATCCAAAAATGCAAGAAAATAATACTAAGACAATATTTTGCATACAAAAGGCTTCTCAACGTGGCTGCAACACAAATCGATAATATACTGTATATAGACATAACAGTTCATCTTATAGATGCTGTTTAATACATATCTAGCTTAGTAAGGTTTGTTCTAGAGCTTCCAAGCTATTTGTGCTTCAGTCAAGTTAAATTAACTCTGCAATATAAAAGGATTAGCAGGTGAAACAGCATGTTTAATCTATGGCAATCAGGTGAAGGGGACCACAGGTATTCACAAGAGAAACCAACCATGTGACTACAGGTAAAAGAAAAGTATGACCACAATCCTATAAGAGGTAATCGTATTGTAATAGAAAGGACCTTCTGAAGGTTCAGAAGTTACATTCACCTGACTGAAGCACCAACCACTTGGAAGCTCTAGAACAAACCTTATTAAGCTAGATATCTATTGAACAGTGTCTATAAGATGAACTGTGATGTCTATTTACAGCTCTGGCAAAAATTAAGAGACCACTGCAAAATTTTCAGTTTGATTTTTCTCTTTATAGGTATATTTTTCAGTAAAATGTAAATTGCTCTTTTATTCTATAAACTACTGACAACATGTCTCTGAATTTCCAAGCAATAAATTTTGTATATATTTTCAGAAAATGAGAAATGGTCAAAATAACAAAAAATGCAGTGCTTGCAAACCTAAAATAATGCTAAAAAAACAAGTTCATAATCATTTAGAAACAACAATACTAATGTTTTAACTCAGGAAGAGTTCAGAAATCAATATTTTGTGGAATAACCATGATTTTTAATCACAGCTTTCATGCGTCTTGGCATGCTTTCCACCAGTCTTTCACACTGCTTTTGGGTGATCTTATGCCACTCCTGGTACAGAAATTTAAGCAGTTCTTTGTTGGATGGCTTGTGATTATCCATCTTCCTCTTGATTACATTCCAGAGGTTTTCAATGACTTGAGCCCTGCCTGTAGGAGCCTGTTACGAACTGTTCTTGACGTGCACTTCACCCCAGCTGCCATTTGCCATTCCTTTTGTAGGTCACTTGATGTCATCCTGTGGTTGCTGAGTGACATTCGAATAAGATGACGGTCATCCCCTTCAGTGGAGAGTCGTTTTCACCCTCTGCTGGTCTGCAGCTTTGTTGTCCGAAATGTCTGCTGCTTGACCTTGTAATGGACTGCGGTCTTAGAAATTTTAAGGATGGAGGCAACATGACGCTCACTGTATCCCTCTGCTAGTAAAGCCAGAATTGAGCCCTTCTTTTCCTCACTCAAGACTTTTCTTTTCAACTCCTTTGGCATGGTTAAAAGTTATTTTTCATTCCTATTACTTTTGGGATATTACTAGCACTTGTTTTGCCATCCAGCTTGTCCTATTGCAAAAGGATTGTGAACACCACAGCAGTGTTTTTTTTATACTTTTTTTCGTTACATAGGATTTAGTTCAGGTGATCACCTAATTAGAAGCACATTAAGTAGAATGAGGTGTACTCTGGTTGGAATTCAACTGACACAGGAATGGAATGGCTGTCAGACATGTAGAGAAGCTGATTTTTATAAAACTCTTAATTTTTGCCAGAGCTGTATATTATTGATTTGTGTTGCACCCACAATCTGATTCCTACTAGAGATGAGCGAATTTGTTCTGATTTGGTTCCGAATACAATCGGAATCGAATTTTGCTTTTGCAATATTCGCGAACACAGCAAAATGTCATTAGAGTCAAAGGGAGTAGAAATTTTCGAATATGTTAGGAACCCATCATAAGACAAACATTCGGCACGAATAGTGTTCGAATATGGCCCGAATATGTCAAAATCAGATTTGGGACAAAATCCAAACAAATTTGCTCATCTCTAGTTGTAATGGTAACATCAATAGGCTGCAGGCACAGTAGTTAAGCACAGGAATGAGAGTAATCAGGTCATTGGTGCCCTGAAAATTTGCTGTCTCTTCTTCAATGGCAAGCCAGTGCGTGTCGGCCCTTTATGTTTGCTTGCCCTGGTGTTGTATGTTGTATGTCAGACAGCTAGGGATATCATAGTACTTGTGAATCCCAATGTACTAGCACTTCACCTGATTGTTATTGTGATTGTTTTAATACTGTAATTTAAATAAAGCTGTGGACGTTTTGAGAACCAAAAAAATGTGTTTTGTGTGTTTTTTCCAGTGTCAAGGTTTACTGTAGTTATGGTTGTTTTAAGATGGAGTGGGAATCCATTCCATATCCAAAAGTCATGCATATTGCAACATTGAAATGAATAATAACACAATATAAAACCCAATGTTCCCATTAGTAGTGGCTGCAGGCATCAGAATTTCATAATTTAACTCGTTGGTTATGCACAGAAGTATGTGTCAGAAAGATTCCAGGCTCTGTAAAACACAGTAAATTAGGAAATTAATCAGCACAGAATTTAAGACCTGAAAAATAGGGTCTCTATTTGGGAATTAAAGACAGGGTAATTTTTAACATACAGTATGTGCTTCTTGTATAGCTGTATAGTGGTGTGATATGTTAGGGGGGAGGTAACACTAATTGGTACCTTAGATTCCAACTGCCTATTAGTTTACATGTAACAAACTAATGAATATCATGACTCATAATAAGGGAATAGTCAGGGATGAATGAGGTATGTTCAATGATGAGATGCTGGAGAGCAAAGAGACAATACTCTTTTCTCTTTCTTATAGAGGAGGACCCAGTTGTATGTGATGTGCCCCAGATTAGATGGTTTCTTTTCTGACCTATTTCTACCAGTATCTTTATGCAAATTAAAAATAGCTTCACTAA
>VIAB01007547.1:55083-66725 GCA_009801035.1 Oophaga pumilio | reverse complement strand
GAATATGCAAATTATCTCCTCGGGACTCCTCCCCTGGTTTGACATAGACCTAGTGTGAACAGGTGCTTAACCTAGAGTGACCAACTCATGCACACTCAAAGAAAAAAGGAAGCGCACTGTAGCGCTATGGCTTGTAAACATGAGATACGAAAAATGAATTGCATCACTGCCATAGAAATATGAAAAATTGAGAAAGCTTAGCGCATAAAATGGCCAATTTATGTGTACTTGGAAGCCACGATAAGGCACTTCTCATTTTCCAGGTCCTAACTAATGCCAATCCTCGCTTAGGATTGCTACAGTCCTGGCCCTCCCTTACATAACTATGGCAGGATACTCATTAACAGACTATAATACAGGTGTATATACACACCTGTACTTTGTATTCCCCCACCTCATTGCAGATTGTAAGCTCTCACGAGCAGGGTCGCCTTATTTTGCTTTAATTATTGTATTGTTAATGTTGTTACTTATGACTTGTGTTTTGAAACTGTTAAACTGTAAAGCGCTGCGGAATATGTTGGCGCTGTATAAATAAAGATTATTATTATTATAATAAGGCAAAACTCAATAAACTACCATACAAACATGATAAAAAAAGCCCAAAGAGTATATATAGCCCACTAAAAACACTTTTTTATTTGAATGGAAGTAAAAAAAATAGTTGTACGAAAGGTAATATAGAGGAGGCTGACCTTAGTGCAGGGACTTAAACATCTATCCACAGAGTTGTATCAATTCACATAATCATAAGTGTAAGAATCGAATAGATGTATTTACATCAAAAATTGGGATAAACTTTTCCCCTATTCTGTGCAGTTAGGCTATAAAGTACAGAAAGAAAGCACTTATATGAAATGACCATCTGTATGTGTGCTGTCTGGGCATTTTTTCTCATGTTGTGTGATAATTAAGTGTGTACATAGTCGTCAACTATCACAATTCTTTAATGTATCAAATATGGCATGTTGGACACAGTCACACACAAAATTATTGACCTGCGCAAAGATACCACTTGACTTGCACGTAAGAATATAATGCGTCTCAATTAAAGATGAACAAATTTGTTCGGATTCGGTTCCGAATAGGATCGGAATCGAATATTGTTTTTGCAATTCGTCGAACTGAACTGAACTGAAACCTGAGCTCTGATTGGCTGCTCTTAGCAACTATGACAGCTTTACTGTAATACACTTTTAACAAACGAGCCCCAATATGTGTTATCCTGGGCAAACCATACATGGGAAACAATGCCCCTCCAGTACTATATATGATTTTTTACATAATTTTCAGTCAAAAAATCCTCAGCAATTTCAGTAAAATCACATTACTGTGATAATCCATCCTTTTGATTGTAAAAACATTTGACATCAAAAGACGTAGAAGAAATTAATCCAAAATCAAAGAAACATTTCAGCCTGTAACTTGTTACTTTTAGGTATGAGGATGAGGCAATAGCATTAGAAGTTGCATAAGTTATAAAAACGTGTAATGTCTCTTACAAACTGTGTAAATGACTGTTTATTTAAATACATGTTCCTACCATATTTTCATAATTATTTAATTTACATTCACATTTGACATGGAATAGTGAACACTGAAATGACATATGTTTAGCCTGGGGCAAAATGCAAAGAAGCACATTAATGTACAATCATATTAATCAACATTAGATGACCTCTAGATTTCAACTAATTTAGAAACTATGCTGTTTATCGGCAGATTGGCCATATAAAGAAAGGTAATTGTTGCTTATTCAAAATATCCTTACCATATGTTTATAATATAGCCATAGGAAAACAACTTCTAATATTGCCATGTACTGTAAACTAGTTCCTAAGGGAACTTTATTTTAAACAGTAAAAAAATGTTTTTTCATAGAGACCACCCTGTCTATAGATGAGTAATTCTGGTCAGTTGCTAAATCGATGCAACGACGCGTCTCATTTGGATTCCAACGTTCCTATTACAGTCGTGCTTGGCAGTTTGTGAACTCCAGAGAACTTTCCATATTTCTGCATAAATGTAACCTAAATCTACATCAGATTTTCACATGAGTCCTAAAAGAAGATAAGAAGAACCCTATCAAATACTAAATGATCCATTATCACATGCAAGCATCACTGTGTGGTTTTACAAACCTTTTTTTCTTACATGTTTATAAGGTTTTATTTTCTCGTCTTTTTTATAAGTTGAAGTAGAAAGATGGTTGTCATCACCTCCCAACTCTACGGGATTAATATGAGAGTAAAATTCGAGCCAAATGAAAGCCAAAAGTATTCTCACTTACTAAATTCATTGCCTTTGTGTGCAGCGCCAAAAATGCTGCTCAGAGAATGGCATAGCATTTCTGGTGTACAAAATGTGGGCACTTTTGATTAATTCGATGGGCAGTCATGGTCATACCCCATCAGGCCAGGCTCTTTTCCACCTACATCAATTTCTGCGGCATTGATGCAACCTAGAATGAAAAATCACTAAAAACTGCAAAGATTTTATGCAACTTCCCATTGCAGAAAAATATTGTGACTTTTTAAAACATGTACACCACTTTTCTGGCATAACAACTTTTGTGAATCAGCTACACTGTTTAAAAAAATCTCTGTAAGATACATGTCAGGTAAAGATTAAACTTCAATTACATGGATGTGCTTATATGAGTTAAAATCCATTATGTAAAATGTATCTTGCCTTATCTTCAAATTCCAGATTAAAGACCAAGTTGTCTTAAGATTTCAATATACACTGCTCAAAAAAATAAAGGGAACACTCAAATAACACACCCTAGATCTGAATGAATTAAATATTCTCATTGAATACTTTGTTCTGTACAAAGTTGAATGTGCTGACAACAAAATCATACAAAAATCATCAATGGAAATGAAATTTATTAAAAAACGGAGTCCATAGCTTCAATGCCTTCATCTTGCAGGATCTGCTGACACACTCCAGCCACATGCGGTCTGGCATTGTCTTGCATTAGGAGGAACCCAGTGCCAACCGCACCAGCATATGGTCTCACAAGGGGTCTGAGGATCTCATCTCGGTACCTAATGGCAGTCAGCCTACCTCTGCCAGGCACATGGAGGGCTGTGCAGCCCTCCAAAGAAATGCCACCCCACACCATTACTGACCCACTGCCATATCGGTCATGCTGAAGGATGTTGTAGGCAGCAGATCGCTCTCCACGGCGTCTTGTTATGAATGTGTTAGAGATGGTTTTTGAGCAGAGGCTCCCTCTGGTGGTTACAGACAGTACTGAACCTTTCAGCGAGGAGTGGCAATCTGGGTTCACTGACTGGTCTGATATAAGGGAGGTTCCCTCCCATGATGGTTGCCGGTGATCAATTGTTCTTGTCTCAATTGTGGCTCCTGCTTCATTTGGAAGTTTGCTGGAGTCTTGCCTGCATCTCCTGCTTTCAGATAAGATATTTTTTGCTTTTCTTTTTGTGCTTGCTTTTTGCATTGTTTTCTGCACTTTTGTGGAGGTCAGCCAGGTCCCCTCCTGGGGCCTGAGCTCCTCACAGTTTATCTGCAGCCACTGTTATTTGCTCATTTGCTTTTTCCTGTTTTTTCAGCGTCTGTGGCTTGGTTTTTGTTCACACTGAGATCTGATTTAGTGGGTGGCGAGATCGTGTGATCTCAGTATTTTTGTAATCAGAATTGTTTGATTTTTGTAGGGTTTTCTGAGTTCCAGAAAGTAATCTCTCCTGTCCTATCCTATTTAGTAAGCTTGTGGCCCCAGCGTTTGCTCAGTCTATTTTCTGCCTATGTTTGTATTTTCATCTTGTCTAACTGTCATTATATGTTTTGGGGCTTCCTATTTTCTTTGGGGATCTGCTCCAGGGCAGATAGCTTTCATCTTTCTGCCTTTAGGTGCAGTTATCTCTCAGGCTGTGACGAGGCGTCTAGGATCAACGTAGGAACGCTCCACGGCTACCTCTAGTTGTGCCGTTAGTTTAGGAATCTGCAACCCATCAGTTACCAACATCTCAGGTGTTCGGCTGCCCTGCTGTTGTTCCTGTCCTCCTCAGCTACCGAAACATAACAGCGTCTCCAGACTCTGTCACGTCTGTCACATGTGCGCAATGTGAACCTTCTTTCATCTGTGAAGAGCACAGGGTGCCAGTGGCGAATTTGCCAATCCTGATGTTCTGTGGCAAATGCCAAGCGTCCGGCATGGTGTTGGGCTGTGAGCACAACCCCCATCTGTGGACGTCGGGCACTCAGACCATCCTCATGGAGTCAGCTTCTAACCGTTTGTGCAGACACATGCACATTTGTGGCCTGATGGAGGTCAGTTTGCAGGGCTTTAGCAGTGCTCCTGCTCCAGAGGTAGCGGTCCTGCTGCTGGGTTGTTGCCCTCCTATGGCCCCCTCCACATCTCCTGGTGTACTGGCCTGTCTCCTGGTAGCGCCTCCAGCCTCTGGATACTACGCTGACAGACACAGCAAACCTTCTTGCCACAGCTCGCATTGATGTGCCATCCTGGATTAATTGCACTACCTGAGCCACTGTGTGGGTTGTAGAGTCAGTCTCATGCTACCACAAGTGTGAAAGCACAACCAACATTCAAAAGTGACCAAAACATCAGCCACAAAGCATTGGTACTGAGATGTGGTCTGTGGTCCCCACCTGCAGAACCACTCCTTTATTGAGTGTGTCTTGATAATTGGCAATAATTTCCATGTGTTGTCTATTCCATTTGCACAACAGCATGTGAAATTAATTGTCAATCAGTGTTACTTCCTAAGTGGACAGTTTGATTTCACAGAAGTTTGATTTACTTGGAGTTATAGTCTGTTGTTTAATTATTCCCTTTATTTTTTTGAGCAGTGTACTAACATAATATATTAGCGATGATGCTCCGGTCATCCTCTGCTATTTGTGACTTGTCTGATCGCTTCAGTGCTTGCTAGGTGGACCGGAAGTCACTTCTCAATGTAAATATATCAGAATCAGAACAAGGATCTTATAGACTTACATTCAGAGGTTTTGACTATTAGCACTGACTTCCAGACAGTCGGGAGCTGTGGTCACAAACTGGCGGACTGGGACTGCAGTGGCAATGGGAAGAGCAGAAGATGATGACTGTTAAGTATTTTACTAGGAGCAAGAAACATGGGTTAGTGATACCACTCCTGAGGTGAAATAAAAAAAAATGCCAAAGTGGTGTTTTAACAATGGGTGGTATAGATAACTCTATTTCTAGGTCTTTGCCACAAACATATGCAATCACTGTTCTCTAAGTACTGCACATAAGGTTTCACAGCAATTTGAACTATCACATCTTTTGTGGAAACCAAAAGGCATTACAGTGGCATGTAAAAGTTTGGGCAACCCCGGTCAAAATTACTTTTATTGTGAACAGTTAATTTGTAGCCAGCCAAGAGTCTTTCAATTTTTGTTTGAGGTATTTTCATCCATTCTTGAAAAATTCTTCCAGTTCTGTGAGATTCCTGGGTCATCTTGCATGCACTGCTATTTTGAGGTCCAGTCACCAATTTTCAATGATGTTCAGATCAGGGAACTGTGAAGGCCATTGTAAAACCTTCAGTTTGTGCCTTTTAAGGTGATCTATTGTGGATTTTGTGTTTAGGATCATTTTCCATTTGTAGAAGCCATCTTTTCAACTTCAGCTTTTTACAGATGGTGTTATGTTTGCATCAAAAATTAATTGAAATTTAATTGGATCCATTCTTCCGTCTACCCATGAAATGTTCCTCATCTTATTGGCTGCAACTCAACCCCAAAGCATGATTGATCCTCTAACTTTGCTTAATGGTTTATTATTTATTATGCATTGCTTATGGAGCGCTATCATTTTTCGCAGCGCTTTTCAGACATTATCAATGCTGTCTGCTGCAAGACTACAGTGCTAATCACTGAGTCACTGTGGTTGATGAGATGTTTTTTTCCTGAAATTATGTGTCCTTTTTTATCCTCACATACCGTTGATAATTGTGGATAAAGAGTTCTATTTTAATCTCATTGGTTCACAGGACTTATTTCCAAAATGTGTCAGGCTTGTTTAAATGCTGTTTTGCATACTTTTGACATTGAATTTTATGGTGAGGATGCAGGAGAGGCTTTCTTCTGATGACTCTTCCATGAAGGCCATATTTTGTGCAGGTGTCTCTGAACAGTAGAACAATCTACCACAACTCTAGAGTCTGCTAAATATTTCTGAAGGGTTTTTGCAGTCAAGCGGGCGTTCTGATTTGACTCTCTGGAAATCCTACAAGCAGCTCTCACGGAAATTTATCTTGACCTTGCTGACTTTATCTTTCAAAAGGTAGAAGAGAGAACAAGAGGATATGCAATTTTGGACCTAATTCTTACCAACAGGGAACAAATGGTTGAGGAAGTATGGGTGGCTTGTAATTTAGGAGGCAGTGATCATGTAATTCTCAAATTTTGGATTACAAGAGGAGGAAGATCAGCAAGGACTCAGATTTTAAGGTTGGACTTCAGAAAGGCGGATTTTAATGGACTCAGAAAGAGGATAGGAAAAGTCCAATAGCTGGATGTTCTAAAGGACAGAAATGTCCAAGAAGGATGGAAGATTTGGATAGATCAAATTATCACCGCACAATCGGTAACAATCCCAAAAAGAAGGAAGAATTGGAAGCATTTAAAGAAACCAGGGTGGTTGAACACAGAACTTAGTCACTTGTTAAAAAGGAAAAAAGAAATGCATATCAAGTGAAAAGAGTGTGGGCATATCTAAAGAAGAATATAATTCTGTTTGAAGGGAATGCAGGGCAAGAGTTAGAAGAGCTAAAGCCAGTAATGAAGTAAGGCCTGCAAGGGAGACCAAAAGCAGCAAAAAAATAATTTTGGGGTATGTCAAAAACAAAAGAAAAGTCAAAGATGCTATAGGATTTTTACGGGGTGAAAAGGGTGAAGTGGTCAAAAATGATGTTGAGAAGGCCAAACTTTTAAATTTCTATTTTGCATCTGTGTTCTCTAAGAAAGCAAATGCAACATCAACTGATCTTCACAGTGCCATTGAAGGAATAAGCAAATGCATTTTATCCATAAACAGATGGTGAGGGAACACTTAGCTAATTTAAATGAATTCAAATCTCCTGTTTCAGATGAATTACATGCTAGGGAATCTTTGAAAAATCCTGGAAAACAGGAGAAGTCCCAGAACATTGCCCGGAAGATTGGAGAAGGGCAAATGTTGTCCCTATCTTCAAAAAAGGAAAGAAGACAGAGCCATGAAATTACAGGCAAGTGAGACTTACTTTTATACCAGGAAAGATGTTTAAACAAATTATTAAACAGCATGTATGTGAGTACTTGGATAAGAATACAGTAATTAACCAGAGCCAGATTGGAATTATAGTAAACAAGTCATGCCAGACTAATCTAATTTGCTTCTATGATGAAATCACTCACTGAGTGTATCAGTGAAATGCGATAGACATTATACTGTATATCTCAACTTCAGCAAAGCATTTGATAAAGTAAGATTCCACATCTGGGCAAGAAAAACAAAAATGACATCTGTTAAACGGGAGGGATAGAACTAAGCAACATCATATGTGAAAAAGACTTGGGTATACTAATAGATCACAGACTGCACATGAGTCAACATTGTGATAAAGCAGCAAAAAAGGCAAACACAGTTCTAGGATGTATTAAGAGAAGCAGAGTCTAGGCATCCCCCTCTACTCCTCCTTGGCCAGGCCTCATCTGGAATACTATGTCCAGTCCTGGGCACCACATTTAAAAAAAACATTGAAAAACTGGAGCAAGTTCAGAGAAGAGCTATAAGGATGGTGAGTGGACTGCAAGGTATGTCCTTCAAGGAATGGTTAAAGGAATGTTTAAGTTGCAAAAAAAGAATGCTAAGAGAGACTTAATAGCTGTCTACAAATATCTGAAGGGCTGTCACAGTGTAGAGGGATCATCATTATTCTCATTTTCACATGGAAACACAAGAAGCAATGGAATGAAACTGAAAGGGAGAAGATACAGATTAGATATTAGAAAAAACTTTATGACAGTGAGGGTGATCAATGAGTGGGGCAGGCTGCAATGAGAAGTAGAGAGTTCTCCTTCAATGGAAGTCTTCAAACAGAGGCTGGACAGACATCTGTCTGAGATGGTTTAGTGAATCCTGCATTGATCAGGGGGTTGGACGCGATGAATCTTGAGGTCCCTTCCAACTCTAACATTCTATGATTCTATGATTCTCTATGATCTCCTCTGTTCATTTTAACTGCCATTTCTTTATTACATTTCGAACTGAGGAAAGGGCAATGTAAAAAAAGGCTTTTCCATCTTCGTATAGCCTTCTCTTGCTTTGTGTCCTCCACCATTTTCATTTTCAGCTGCTTAGAAGAACCCATGGCTGCTGTTTTTTTGGCACAAGGTTAGAGGAGGCTGGATTTTATAAAGCTGGAAATTTGCATCACCTGGCCTTTCCTAACGATGAAAGTAAACAAGAAATAACCCAAACAGACAAATTAAGGTCTGAATCCTTGGTCAAAATTATCTGGGCACACAAATCCTAGGGGTGCCCAAACTTTTGCATCTGCTAATTTTCCTTTTTGTAATTTTTAAAATGTAAAAAATTATAATATTTATGTTTTGCCTAACATACAAAGGAAATGAGTCATCTTTAACTTTAGCCACTTTAGAGATCATTTCATCTTCAACTTGCTTAACTGTTCACAATAACAGTAATTTTGACGAGGGGTGCCCAAAATTTTACATGCCACTGTAACAGGCTTAGAATTTCAAGAACCTGCAAGGAAATGATTGGTTAGGATAACGGTCCTCCACTCTGCTAAGGACCTTCATCTGTTGCACAGGACAATGGCCATTTAGAGAACTGAAGGACCTTTAACATTTGTACATATTTGAATTTATACTAGTAAAATTGATTTTATCTGGTTCTGTGTATTGTTTCATTTCCCCCTATGGAGGAGCTGTAAGGTAATTGAATATTTGCCACCAGTTGATAGCTTGGGTTTCAGCAGTGGAAAAATTTGTGATCAGTTAATTTGCTTGTGACACTTCTAACCAAAAAAGACTTTATGAAGCAAACCATTTTAAGTACTGAAATTTCCTGAAAAAGTACATTTTTCCAAAGTACATAGAAAAGTTCAGTCTAACATTGTTTAGTTTATTATGTCTTCAAACTTTATTTTTGTCACATATTCCTAGTCGTAAAAGTCTCACATGGTTGTCTATTGACTAAAATCGCTTTTTCAGAAGAGGAATTCTATACATATTTATATAATTGATAAATGTGAATATTTATCTCTTTTGAAAAGAGTTGAGTTGACTAAAATGGCACAACAGGGATTCAGGCCGAGAACGTATAAAGCAATATTCTGCCATTACGATTATTACAGCGGATGTTGATTTAGCTTTTAGTGTTAATCTACTTCTGACAACACTTGCAGAGAACGAATGACTTGGTTTTAATGCACATAATAATTGTTATAAAATTCAAGATTCAGGCATTGACTGTGAACACTGCAGTGAATTGCTATCAACGGGGGTCATTTTGTAACATTTTACAAAGCAGGTTTTTTTTATGGTTCTGCTTTAGAGAATCAGACTCAAATAGTACAGTGTATTCCGTGGTCTGTGGAACTCGCTACTGATTGACTTGCAAAGCACTCTATGCACCTGCCACACAAATTTTAATCTTTCACAGTCCACAGCGAGTCTTTTATAGCTTGACACATGCTAGGCTTGAAATGTTGAATAGATTTGGTATAAAAAAAGTATTTTTTTTTTACTTTTCTGAAGCTGTACAGTACATTCTATCCATCATTCTGTTATAATTTGGACTTAATAAGGTAGAAAAATAAAATAACCTTACTATTTTCTGTCTTATCACATTTCCAGGGTGATGGCAAGTCTGTTTTAAAGAAACTTTCTTTATTCACATGAAGTACTAAAATAATTCACTATTTCATTCATAAAGAAAACTAGAGCATATTACAAATCCATTTCCTAATATCCTATTTTCATAGATCAGATGAATGATGTGGACCAGCAAAATACTAATCAATCACAAACCAGGCACCTATAGGATTCAAATATAGAATATTAAACATTCAAATACTAGGACTGATTAAGCTGCATGGAAATACCCACTAAATAACTAACAAATGTTATAAATCGAAACCCATCTTCCTAACCTTTTTGAAATTGAGAAGTCAGAATCACTCTTCAGGGCCATATGTTATATTTTTTTGTTATAGTATTTTATATATTTTTTCCCATTATATGTATTTATACATACTGTATATAAAACAAATACACAATTAAAAGGAATTTGTCACCACATTTGCCCTACCTAAACTATTAATCTGGACATACGGGTTATAAACTGCTGAAAAAAGTGATATCTGTATACCTCATATCATATGCCTTGTTGTTGAGAAATCTTTTATAGCTTTATGTAAATGACCTCTTCCCGGCTATGAGGATGTTGCCTGGAAGATAACTTTGCCTCCAGAGCTTACCGTATTTTTCGGACTATAAGACGCACAAAAATGTGGAGGAAAATGGGTGATGTGTCTTATAGTCCGGATGTACTGGCTCTGGCTGTGGTGGAGAGGCAAGGGAGTTGTTTCGGCGGAGCAGTGTGTCACAGAGGTGGGAGCCTGCTTCTGCGGCTAACTCCTGTGCCCGCTGCTAAAAAGGAAAATAATATTCACTGCATTCAAAGTTCATTTCTCTTTAATGGCATCCTGGTAAGATTGGCCCCCATCCTGGTCCTGGTATGATTGGTCCCATCCTTTCCTTATCCTGGTAGGATTGGCCCCCACCCCCATCCTAATATGCATGGCTCCATCAGAAAACATTAAAAAAACAAACCATTACACTTACCTTCTTCGATCTCCCTCGCAGCGTCCTGCTCCAATGCAAGTAGTGGCTTAATGCTTGTAAGCAGCACATGGTAGGGATGTCATGCGTTGCTTGCAAGTAGAAGGGCAGCTGCCGGAATACTCAATGCCCTGCACGCTGGGACTGTGTGCACGCAAAGCACTGAGTATTCATTGCTCTCTAGCGTGCACAGTGTCAGCCGGAGACTTCCTGCAGCTGCCAACGGTCACTTGTGCCGCTACTTAAGAGAAATAAATATTCACCCCATTCCAAGAATATTAATTTCTCTTAAGAATTAGCACACATGACCGCTGGCAGCTGCAGGAAATCTCCAGCTGACACTGTGCTCACTAGAGAGCAATGAATACTCAGTGCTTTGTGCGCACACAGTCCTGGTGTGCAGAGCATTGAGTATTCTGGCAGCTGCCCTTCAGTTTGCAAGCAGTACACAATGTCCCTGCCATGCACTGCTTACAAGCATTAAGCAGCTGCTGGCATTGGAACAGGATACTGCCAGGGAGTGCAGGATGGGGATGATGGCCATGCATATCGGGATAGGGTTGAGTGGGGCCATGCATACCAGGGTAGGGATGAGGGGGGCCATGCATACCAGGGTAGGGATGAGCGAGGCCAAGCAAACCAGAGTAGGGATGAGGGAGCCATGCATACCAGGGTAGGGATGAGTGAGCCATGCATACCAGGGTAAGGATGAGGGAGGCCATGCATACCAAGATAGGGATGAGAGGATCATGTGTATCAGGATGGGGATGAGGGGACCA
>VIAB01007543.1:34522-48124 GCA_009801035.1 Oophaga pumilio | reverse complement strand
CGTTTAGTGTGGCAGTACCTTTAGACTTACCGTCAATTAATTTTCTAAATCTTTCACAGGTAGAGAGATTATCTCTGTACAGGTATGAAGACTAAAACCAAATCACAGTGTCAGCCTCTGTACTTATTGATTGATTAAAATATAACCTTTATTTTGATATGGATTAAAGACTTGACTTATTGTGAATACAATAATATACATAAAAAAGAGACCACCACCACCATTAAAAACTGGCCCTAATGGGCTGACATATATTTTTGCTATCTTTCCCTACTAAGGGAGTTTTTATATATTACAGCATTAAGAGACCATAATCTGATTGCATTTGCACTCCTCTAGGCCTATGAAAGAATGTGTATTTATCTTTCAGTTATTAGTTTTGACTGTCCATATCTATATCATAACGTACTATTTGCCCAGATTGTTCCTTGCTGGGACTACATGCTAAAAGAAGCATAGATTGTATCCACTGCCTGGATCTGTTACCTGGACACGGCGGCTATACAGCTTTCCTGTTTACTTAGCCAGGTTATCTGCGCAGGACTGGTTTGTGTACATCCCACAACCTACAGGTGGAACGCATATGACACTTTAAGTAGGGCCACCTCCATGTTTACGTTACGCTACTTCCAGAGTGAGTGCCACAGCAGTGTGTGGAACACACGACATGCGGAGCGGTACTTCCGCTCTGACTCTACATAATTTACGGTCTCGGCGGCGGCGATCCTCATGTGCCTGACCTCTATACCTTGGTACTATACTTGGTGAACTTATAGCAAGACAACTGCCAGCTAAGTAGTCTCTTCACTTAGCTGCACTCCTGATGAACCTTTGAGAGGGGAAATGCATGGAGTGTTCTTCTAGAGATCTTAAATTTTACATGCACTTTTTTCGACATGTTATTTATGCCAGCACACAGTGCTCTAATCTCTTGTATGATGAATACATTAATGTCTATCGTGAGGTTGCCAGACATCCCTTTAGCAATTTACCTTCTCTCCCTCATATTTCATTTTTCTCTGGCCATTCCCTTGGCACCGAGGTTCTGGATGATACCGATAGGGAGAGCCATCGAGAGCGGGGCCGCAAATTACGCTAAAATTTAGGTTGCCAGCCTCAGCGGCCAGGCAGGGCACATTGAGAAGAGCCTGCCCTCCCCCACCGCCTGGAACATTTTTTCCTGCCAACTTTAAAGCACTGAATTTAAGTACGAAGTGCAATACTTCACTGTTATCTCCTACACAGATACCAAGATTGTTCATTTTCATTGGTAAATAAGGCCACCTTGTCAGCCATAGTTGCATTTTTTGCGGTTGACCAATTGTTCTCCCCTCATCCCCAAGCCGTCGACGAGCGGGGATGCCAGTCTCCGCTGCAAGGCAGGACCAGTCTAGCAACCTGATACGTTCAGGCACATCCCTGGTTCCTATCCATTCCTTTTAAATGGTGATTTCTTTTTATGTATATTATTGTCTTCACAATAAGTCAAGTCTTTAATCCATATCAAAATAAAGGTTATATTTTAATCAGTAAGTACAGAGGCTGACACAGTGATTTAATTCATTTGCTAGGAACCCTCCATGACAGCACAGGTAATTCTCACCCATCCGTTATTAATTCCTTGGTGTTAAATAAATATTTTGAGTATTCATACTGTGTGGTCCATTAGGAAACCACTGAGTATAGGAAGTGGGGAAGTGCTATTTAACCTTTGTGTTTCTTGTCCCTGTTAACAAGGAGAGGTAGCTCCTGTTGTGCGGTCCTGGAGGGTTCCTAGAATTAAGACTTACGCATAAGTCTAATTCCATTTTCTTTCCCAAAGTCTGAAACTTCTTTATTGGGATTATTGAGAGCCCTGTAACATGTTCCCTTTTGATTTCCCAAGGTGAGGTTCTGCAAACTACCAGCAGTTAATCTTACGCAATCAATTTCTGCAATAAAATACTCAAGTTTTTGCATCTCTAGGAATTTTTTGGCAGCAAAAAACGCACTTTTTTACGCGTTTTTGTACAGCAATGAATGCTTGTTGGCAATAAATACAGATATTTGAAAATAGAATAAAAAAAAGTTTTGTGATGCAATTCCCTTGTTCAACCCCTTCTTCTTCATGCCTATTTTCCCTGTTCCAAGCTAAAAAAAAAATACCAGCCGTGAGCTGCTCCATAAAAGGCACTTCATATTTGAAGCACCAGTTCTAACACTTAGCCCAGGCTCTTTCAGATGCCCTGGTACAGTTCCATTGTAATGGAATTAGGTTTGTGTGAGCAGCTGTTGCTGACACCAAGCCTTAGTTTTACTAAATCTGTAAGTTAATAGTTAAGATAAACACACACCCAGAATAAAACACTTTATTTGAAATAAAACAGACATTCTTAATCATTTAAATTAACCCAATATACTCAGGCCAGGTCTGACAGTAATCCAAGGGTTAAAGAAATGTCCCACGTTGTTACCAGCCAACATCGGAGCATTCACAGTATGACCCTACCTAAGCTGTAACCAAACAGCAAGTAGCAGAACTTGGTGCGCACCGCGCATCTGTGAGAGAAATAGGCGGATTGCACTCTGACCATTGTTAATCTAAGAATCCCTGCTGATCTGCAAATTTTTTTTCTCAGCTGAATTCAGACTGAAAAAACTAAAACTAAAAATCGCAGTATGCTGTGATTGTCCTTGTATATTGGATGAGACTCGCCAATACAAGTCAACAGCTGCAAAGAGGAAAAAAAACAAAATGGACGGCGTACGGACCATGCGAGTGCCGTCTGATTTTTACACACCCATGTCCTTGAAAACTCGACATTTCATCTGTCACATACAGTAAAATCACAGCATGACTCGACAAAATGGAATAGAATAGATATATACACATGGAATAGATAAATATGTCAGTGCTTGTGTAGCTCACTGTACATGTATTTTATTAACCAGCAGAGGGAAAGCGGACAACTGGGGGCAGATTTTTATAGCCTGGGAGCGTCCCAGGTTATTAATATCAATCAGATGACTGCTGTATACTTAGCCTTTCCTGGTTATTAAAATGGGGGAACTCCCCCACGCCCCTAACAATAAAGAAAAAGACGTATGGTCCCCCTATAATTAATAACCTTAACAACCAGCAAAGGCAAGGCAGACAGCTGCAGGATATTAATAGCCTAGGAAAGGCTATTGGCCCGTCCGAGACTAAGAACATCAGTGGCAAATGAACTTCCACCACGTACCCAGAATAAAGTCCTTTATTTGACCAAATGATGCAGGCTCCCTTATTGACACTAAACTAAACCATACTCACGTCATTGCCCATTCCACTGAAGCCAACGTCCCCTATAAATTAATTAAAATAATAAACAACCATATTCCTCAGCTGTCCATAGTGAAGAGATAATCCATATTGTCCCACTACGGTCCTGATGACTTTGAGAGCAGTCACTAATATGACTGGCCTCAAGGATAGCAACCTCACAATGACACAGGAGATAATCGTTCCCGCAGTGTGTAGCGCTATGCTGCGGTGAGAAAGTTGACCGAAGATCATCAGCTGATGAGCCCCGATAAACTCACTGAGTTCTCGCACAGCAGTGCTATTTCTCACCATGGTGGTGCCGTAAGTGAGGTCACCAAGGCTCATCAGTTGACTAACTCCAGTGAACTCTCTCACAATCCTGTCAGTGTCGCCAGCTGCTGGGTAGAGTGGGACATTATGGATTACGGCCGATAGGTGAGGGATATAGTGGTTTATTATTTTTTCTCTTTTCCAGAGGACATGGGCATCAGGGATTAGGCGTTAAGGTGAGTATAGGGTGTTTTTTTAATTTTTTTTACAGGAGACAAGTGCTTCAGGGATTAGGTGAGTATATACTGTCTTTTATTTTTATTTTTTGAGCATACGCGCCTACTGATGGCTATGCCCATCAGCCGCCGACTGCTCCAGCTGTTATCAGCAACAGCAGGCGTAGGCTGATGGGAGTAGTTATCAGCAAACACCTGTGACTGGCAGCAAGCTTTTTACTGTGAGTCACGCTGACATCTGACAGAGTGATCCTGCAGCGCTATAACGATTTTACCGGCGATAACGTTACCGCCGAGCAGAACCACCGATGTTTCTCGAGATGTCACACAGATGACAGCATCAGAAACACCATAGGAAGTCTGAAAAATGCAAACAAAACCTCAGCAAATCCGCAGACATTTTTACACTAGCGTTTTTGCGGCGCATTTGACTAACTCAAATGAAGTCAATGGGTGAAAAAACGAGGCAAAAACGCACAAAGAAGTGGCATGCTGCAGTTTTAAGAGCAGCACAAATTCTGAAAGGAAAAATACTGATTATATGCACAGCACTTCAGTATTCTCATTGAATTTACTGGTATAAGGATTCCCTAGCACTTTTGGGCCCATTACATGCGGAAAAATTGACGCAAAAATGCATCGTGTGCACAGAGCCTTACAGTGGTTTTGAATTTTTATTTTATAAATAAATAGTAGACATGAAAATAAGCAACTTTATATCAGAAAAAAAACAGCTTTTTTCTCTGCCAAATATGGTCATCATTAAAATTCTCAATTCTAAGATAAAAATCTGTTTTCAATGAAGACAGACTTTCCAATCACTGAGATAGAATCTTATTAGTAGCAACTGCTATCTCCTATGTAGATAGGAGGAGCTCTGCCTCTGGCTTCTTCTTCATTTGGTCTACATAAAATTGTATCTATATCAACTGCCATCTCCTATCTCAGTAATGGGAAAGTCTGTTTTCACCGACTACAGATCTTACCTCAGGACTGAGAATTTTAATAATGACTGATCAATTTTGACAGAGAAATGAGCAAATTTTTCTGATAAGATATATTACAAAGTTGCTTATTTTCCTGTGCACTATTCATTCGTGAAATAAAAATTAAAGTTGGAGCCACACAACGACATTTGTTGCAGTATTGCATTATTTCCTATGGTGTTCCATTGTGGCCTGCGACTTACCGCAACTGCGACAGTCACAAATGTTTCCAATTGAGTTGGATATTCTGTTTCAAGTCATAAGTGACACACTTGTCTTAGAGTGCTTTCACATTGGAGTTGTCCCCATCGGGGTATACATCTGAAATCCCTAGCAAAATGGGGTTCGGACGCATGGGCAAACGGGGCCATAGACTGTAATGGTGAAGGCAGTGCGAATATGCGCTTTGCCGTGCATGATTTTTCAGGAGTATATGCCTACAGGAGGTGGACATACATAAGTAGTAGACTGCGTGGTGTCTGCCTCCTGTAGGTATACACTCCCGAAAATGATGCACGACAGAGCGCAGGCTTGCTCTGCCGTCACCATTACAGTCTATGGCCCCATCAGCCCATGCATCTGGATCCAGTTTTGTGGGGGGATTTCAGACATTTTCCCCGACGGGGACACAGAACGCAATGTGAAAGCACACTTAGGCTTCAATGCATGCCACAAGCAGAAAGTGACATGTTGCTGCTAAGCAATTATATAGTTAAATAAGAACTCTAAAATGGTCAATGTGCCAGCAAGTCATAGAAAAGTTGCACAGATGTTTGTGGCACGACTATTATAAAAATTGCTGTTGCGTGACAAATAGTGTAGCCCCAGCCTTGGTCTTCCAGACTAACGTCCTTCACTTTTTAGCACACAAGTTTTCAGACAGTATGTAATCTGGCTTCTGCTATGTATATATTATGATCTCATTAAAAATTCTTACTTTCAAGAAATCATACAGTAAGAATGATTGCATAACTTTTATTTTCTACATGCAGACTAGTCTGCATTAATTCTAAACAGTACACTTCTGAAAAATACTAAAATACTTAAAAAACTATATACATTATGTAAACAAAACATAAATAAGACAATATTCTTTATACAGAATATTTAGTAAAGAATGTTAAGGGTAAAGAATATGTACAAGTTTACAATTTTGCTAAAACCCTTTGAATACATAAATATTTACCCCCCTCCTCAAACAAAAATGATTTTTTATTACAACTGTAGAAAGACAAATACTGTTCTAGATAAACTGCAAAAATATTCAAATAGAAGTGCAAATAGCTAGACTATCAATGGCAATATATACTGGCTGATCAAAGTGAATCATCATTCACTTAAAGCAGATGCCACCCTCTGCTCTACTTATGTGAACCTAGAAAAAAAAGGAATAAAAAAAATAAAACTACAACCAGTAAGATAAATGCGTAAACTGTACTTGATGAAGTGCATGTGAAACATTTAACAAATCTTTATCAGTTTATAATTTCATTAAGTGCCACAATATCTACCTTTTCATCATACAATCTCATTTAGGATGCTACAGTGTGCCGCTTTTCTGGTGGAGAAGACTGATTGACAGAAGAGGCACAGCCTGTCATGTTGTTCTCTGAAGCAGGTACTAGATTGGCAGAGGATTCACTCACACTTGAAATAATTTGCTCCTTGACAGATATACTTTTAGGTAATTGCATTACGTTACTTGCTTGTGGGTAGCTGCCCTGGAGTATGAATGGAACGATGCGAGGTTGAGGTACAGTGGTTAATGCAGGACATGTTGAAATCCTTTCGACTGAAGATACAGGACATGGAGACACAACTCTAGATGTCATATTTACATACTGAGTCGCATTCTGTACAGAAGGTAGCAATTTAGGAGCGGACACAGAAGACATATTTAAGGGTTGTTCTGAAGTTGGCACTGGTGCCATATTTTGCTTTAGAGGCTGTTGCACTGTGATGTTATTCAGGAGAGAATGACATGTTTGCACACTACTGCCAACTAAAGAAGGTCCTTGTTTAGAATTTGAGGATAAAAGCAGAACATGACTTCCTGCCCCAAGACCTTGAGGAGGAACAATTAAACGTGCACCATTAATAGTAATCTGAGTTCCAGGTACCAATGGCGTGCTAGTATTAATAACCAGTTTCTGATGGGAACAGTCATTCAACTGGGGCTTTAACTGGGTGACAGTAGTGGATGAAAATGGCGGTAGAGCTTGATAGGAAGAGTCGACAGAGCTGGCTTTACATAAAGGAGGCATTAAAGAAGAATTCAATACCACCTGTGGCTTGGTGGTATTTGTTGAGAGAATTTTAGGAAACATTTCTGAGCTATATTGAGTTTTCTCCATTCCTTCCTTACTTACTGGCGGAGATGTGGCTGTCATTGGAGTTTTAAGGTGTGAACTCTCATCTAGACAAGTGGTTGTTACAGGTATTTTCAAAGAAGATAATGCATGTTTTACCTGTCCAGTCATTTGTGTTGACAGCAAAACAGATGATGAAAGATGTCCAGTTTTCACAGTTGATAATGCTACAATACTCCTTCCATTTGAGGGACAAAAAAAAGGTGGTAAAGACTTTGAAAAGTCTCTTCCACTAGACAGAGCTGTGCCCGGCTTTGCTGTGGCCACCACAGTACTTTTTTCAGCAGACTTTGTAACAAACACAGTATGTAAACGGTTTGAACTTGTAAGTTGTCCATTTTGCCCTTTTAAGTTAAAATTCTCTATAGATGAATGAGCAACGTCTTTATGAGTGTTACCAACTCCCTTGCCCAATGTTTTCTGTAAAATAATAGGCAGGATATTTTTCATACCACTAGTGGAATTGACAGTGGTCTGTCCTATGGTTAATCCAATCTTAACATCCTTCACTTGAGACACAATTGGTGCAGAACTTGTCTTTATTGATGAAGTAATGGTGGAAGGTACTAAAATAACTTGTGGAGACTCAGCAGGCTTGACAAAGGTTTTGCCAATAATATTGGGAGAAGCCAGTTTTGAGCTTTGTAGTGCAACATTTGTGCTTGATGAACTAGTTGGAACTTGAGTGTTTATAAAAACAAATTTTTGTGGTGTTACTGTGGATGTTGTCAGCATGCCTATTTTTGGAGTATTTGGAGATGCGAGAATAGGAGGGGGAGTAATCAGCAGAACCTTATGGAGGGAAGATCCGCTACATAAATCACGCTTTGAAGTAGTAGTGTCAGGCTGGACAACAGAAAGACTACTTTCTGATTGTTTTAGGTCTATGATCTTGTTTATAGCACTACCACACTGTTCACCACTGCTACAAGTAGGAATATTTAAAGCAATATTTGTTGTAGCTTGGGAAACTGTAGGCCGATGAACAGTGTTGACTATATTAGAAGACTGCATGACGTTTTCTGTAGTTTTACATATCCTTGAATTGGGATACTGGACTGGCGTCGACGTAGTGTTTATTTCTGTCAGATGACTTCTGTCACCAAAAGCTGATGAAGTCTGCAGGCCAGAAGATTGAGGTACTGGCGTAATATTGGAAGAAGCAGAGGTTTTAGATCTTGAGACCAAGAATGACTGAAGCTGTGGGGTGAAAGTAAATAGAGAGTTTGATACTGGAGTAACTTGTTCTTGGCTTGGCTGCACTTTCACAAGTCCAGTATTGCCACCCCTAGTTCTTACAAGAATTGACTGTGAATCTCTAATGCATACAGTTTTTAATTCCTGTTTTGCTTCAGGTATATCTGTTTGTGATGCACTGGATACATTTACTATGTGGCTAGCCATAACCGCTTTGCTTATATTTGGTGGCACACCTCCAGAGTCAGAATGAACTGGTGGTGACCTTACAGATGGTGGCACTGATATAGGCAAATTAGCTGCCAAAATGGAAGGACTGCTTTTATTTATTTCACAGGGTGGTACTGTGGAACTACAAGCAAATGGTACAGCTGGTTGGGAAACACCACCAGTTGAGTACGAGGAATGTACTGTACTTTTGTTAATTGCTGTAATAAGTTGTGCAGTTTTCTCTGCATTTATATAACCTACAGAAGAAGAAATTGGTGACAGAACAGCAGACTTCATAATGTTGCAAGATACATCTGTCAGGGCTTGGTGGTTATCACGTCTGGATAGCGTTTCATCTTTTTGCTGGATAATTAGGTTTTTAGGCAGAAGAAGAACAGGTTGCATTAGCTTCTCTCGCGTTTTAGTATCTACTACAGGTTGCACCTGAATATTAACAGGAGAGTTCTGTAGAACAGGGACACAGTGTCCATCAGGGAGCTTGTATATCATCTGCAATGGAGGTTTTAAAGAATTCTGACAAGGCAATGCAGACTGTAACGGGAATAAGTTTTGAGCATTTTGAGAAATGGGTTTGTTAACAGACTGTGAAAGTTGGCTCGTTAAGGTCACTTTATTTCCAAGATTTTTGGCTAGCAAAGCCTGTATTGGATTGCTCCTTCTGACTGCATCTAGGGGTGAAGCACACATGACATCCGCTCTTATTTCTGCAGCATCCAGTTGCTTTTGCTGCTGGTTTTCTAAGCATGTTTTTCGGTCCCTGCCTTCCAAGAAGGAACAAGAGATTTCGTGACTGCTTAATTTTATTCTTTTTTGTTGGCAAGTGACTTTTTCTTCATTATCTGGGTAAACATACTGTCTATTCAGACGTTTACAGCTTCTTTCTGGTAATTCTTTTAAAGGAGACTCTTGCTTAGCCATCTTGGTTTTGCCACATATTCCAATTTCTGAATCTAGCTTCTCTGTAAAACAAATATAAAAAAAACAAAATCAATACATATTATTCCATTTTATGATTATCCGGAATACAGAATATGTGTGTGTAAAAGTAACTGCCAAATCTTAGAGGTATTGATGCAAAAATAGCATTTATTTATGTGGCTCCACCTCTGTCAACGCCCACCTCTTAGAAAATGGTCATCCCCAGTCATCATTTTGCAACACATGTTTTTCAGCAACCATCACAAAGATGAGAAGGAGCTTGTTCCATGTTTTCACAGCTCTATTTGATATTCTTTATTGGAGACATAGAAACAGGCAAGTAAAGTTTCTTAGCCATTTCAGTGACTTTCACAGAGAGGACTTGTTTGGCCTTTAACAGCACTTCATCACCTTAGACACAGGAATGATGTGTATAGCAAAACAATAGGCAATGGAGCCTCATTTTCCTCAGACAGTGTCTCGAAAGTTATGGCGTATTGTAAAAAAAACAAAAAACGCTGCTGGGTCAAGATATATAGAAATCACTGAATCTGTGCATACTTTTGAATTGCATTTAAGGCACATTTTCTATATTACAGATATTCAAATACATTATGTAAAACATCACAAATCTTACAGTTTAACCTCTGACTTTAGGACAACTCTTCAAAGTGCCTTAAGCTTAGGGAAATACTTGTTTGCAGTAAATCATGTAGGTATTGCAATGTTTTATCAAAAAAACATGTGCAAAGTAACAGGAAAAGGGTACAGTTTCTTATAGGCAAAAGTAAATAAGCAAATTTATGTGTAATAAAAAGTATGCTTGTTTTTTTTTAATCTGTTTATTTTCTGATAGAATATTTTGTGTATTATGCTCTTTACACGACTATCAAAGCAACCTCTGGATAGATTATAATTTTAAGAAGACTGCATACCCTGACCCCAATGTACAGAGCAAAAACTGAAGAGTGATCCGCACAAACCTGAAAGTGTTAGTCTATTGTCACTGCTCAGTGGCCGTTGTGAAAAAGTAAAGCTTAATTTAACTAGAATTTGGTAGTTTTGTACAGAAAGATTACATCCATCTCGTATTAAAGGGAATTTATCAGTAGGATCAAACCTCCTAAGCCATCTATATGGTCATGTAGGTCATAGAAAGTTTGATAAAGTGATACTTGGATATCTGCAATCTGATGTTTTATTCCATAGAAATACAGGCTTTTTCTTAGATATGTAAGTGAGCTGTTATGATCTACAGGGCTGGACACGGATCTGCATGAGAATCTGCATTCAAAGCATATTTTATATAAAAGGTGGCTTTACCAGAGGGAGACATGTAATGACTGACAGCCTGCTCTCCTGATCTACATGTCTCATATTGGTAACAGCCAGTTTCATATAAAATAAGCTCTAGAGCCAGACTCTAAGGCTATGTGCACACGTTCAGGATTTTTCCACGGCAAAAACGCTTAAAAAATGCAAGCAGTAAGCATCCTATTATTCTGAATGCATTTTGCAATTTTTGTGCACATGGTGCGCCTTTTCTCCGCGCAAAAAACACATCGCGGTAAAAAAACGCAGCATGTTCATTATTTTCTATGTAAATTTGCGTATTTCCCGCTATATTATTGACCTAGAATGTTCAGGAAAAAATCGCGGTAAAACACGCAAAAAAACGCGGTAAAAATGCATGCGGATTTCCTGGGAAAAAGTCCGTTTTTTCTCAGGAAATTTCTGCAAAGATTCCTGAACGTGTGCACATAGCCTAAGACATCTAGCAGATGACATGGCTCCCGAAACCATCATTGATTATGGATACTTCACACTAGACTTTGGAAATCAAGGCCCCAGAGTCTGGAGGAAGAGTGGAGAGGCCACAATCCAAGCTGCTTTAGGTCTAGTGTGAAGTTTCCACAATCAGTGATGATTTGGGGAGCCATGTCAACTGCGTGTATAGGTCCACTGTGTTTTATCAAGACCAAAGTCAGCGCAGCCGTCTACCAGGAAATTTTAGAGCACTTCATGCTTCTCTCTGCCGACAAGCTTTTTGGAGATGGAAATTTAATTCTCCAGCAGGACTTGGCACCTATTCACACTGCCAAAAGTACCAATATCTGGTTTAAAAACAACAGTATCACTGTGCTTGATTGGCCAGAAAACTCGCCTGACCTTAACCCCAATAGAGAATCTATGTATTGTCAAGAGGAAGATGAGAGACACCAGACCCAACAATGCAGATGAGCTGAAGGCTGCTACTAAAGCAACCTGGGCTTCCATAACACCTCAGAAGTGTCACACAGGCTGATCGCCTCCATGCCATGCCGCACTGATGCAGTAATTGCCAAAGGAGCCCCAACCAAGTATTGAGTGCATTTACTGAACATTAATTTCAGAATTCTAACATTTTGGATTTTAAAATCATTTTTTCAAGCTGGTGTTATTAGGTATTCTAATTTACTGAGATAATGACTTTTGGGTTTTCACTGGCTGTAAGCCATAATCATCAACATTAACAGAAATAAACACTTGAAATAGATCACTCTGTTTGTAATGACTCTATATAATAATGAGTTTCACTTTTTGTATTGAAGAACTGAAATAAATTAACTTTTTGATGATATTCTAATTTTGTGAGATGCACCTGTATGTTCGGCCCAGAGAGCTTAACAGCTCATTTATACATTAAGAAAAATGTGAATTTCTCTAGAATAAAACGTCAGATCACACATCAAAGTATACTTTTATTCAACTTTGCATGACCTACATGCCCATTACAGTTGGCTGACAAGGGTAGACCCTACTGATTCCCTTTAATGACTACAACAAGGGATCTTGAGCCTGTGTCACTTCCCTTATCTTTTACTATCTTCATCACTGCCACAGACAGCGAATTGAGCGGTTATGCATAACCTTTGAGCCATGCAATCTTTAAACTGTTCTAGTAATTATTCGGGGTGGCCAGTGATCATACAGTATAGTTATCTAAGGTTGTTGGAAAACCCTTTTATATTTGAAAATTGATAAAATATACTGCATATACTGTAAATATAAGCTCTCTACCAAGAACACCCAAGAAAGGTGTAACCTAGATCATTAGTGAAGTTGGTATTAAACCCTCAGGCATTTATCCTACCAGAAAGGCTAAGCCTCCTTGCCCCTTATCTGTCCTCATCTCAGTGTCTAGCTCTGAGTAAAGGGTATGCCACACTAAACAACATCGCTAACGGGATCGCTAAAAAACGTCACTATTTAGCGATCCCGTTAGCGATGTTGTTGTGTGCGGCATCTGTCAGCGACGTGGCCCCTGCTGAGATCCTGCTGTGATCTCGCTCGTCGCTGGAATCGTTCCGGACCCTATTTTATCGTCGGCGCTCCCGCTGGGTAAGTATTATCGCTGAGTGTGGCACCTTTTCTTAGCGATTTAGCGGTACTTCTGTACCGCTAAAGTCGTTAAGGAGATCGCTAACCGCGATAGCGTCCTTAACGATATCGCTAAGTTAAGCCGCACTCAGCGATATATAAACAATCCCGCTAGCGATCGCATTAGTATGCGTCGTTATCGTTAGCGGGATTGTTTAGTGTGGCAGTACCTTAAGTGACCAGTTGGTGGATAAGGATGCCATAGTTGAAAGCCTCATTTAATCATGTATTCCTAGAAACCAGTTTTCCTTAATTGTAGATTCTATTCCTAGCTCAAAAACTAGTTTAGCCCTGTACCAACTGCTGTAGAGAAAGAAAAGAGACTTTGGTAGCAGTGATGCAGTTTCTTAGCTAAGCCTGCAATATTACCCAGATTTTTGAAAGATTACATTGAGATGGAGAATAGTGATGAGAAATCAGTAAACTGCTCGGGCGCTCGACATCCAAGCACCGAGCATAATGTAAGTCAATGAAGTATTTGAGCATTTTTCCAAGAGATCTGTACAAGGACAGAGACAGATCGATATCTATAGCATCACTTAGCAGGCACCGCTCCTGGCAATGAGTGCTGAGTGTCAGCTGTCATATCAGCTGAACACCGGGCGACGATTGCCCACACACAGCTCCTGTGCATGGGCGATCGCCATGACGTATATACACACTTTCTCAGTCGGGAAGTACTTTCTAACCAT